>BTPG01000001.1:182883101-183180884 GCA_036245525.1 Semisulcospira habei
AGACAACAATGGCCGCATACGCGTTTGAGCGGCACATTGCTTGCTTTGCAAAACGAACCAGTTCACGAGTATTCTGACAAACCATACATTTTGACAGTCCGAAACACCATTATTTGACTTCTAAGTGTATTTTATGTGTGCAAATTGTGCATACTCGGTAAACGCTTTTTTCAACGAATTTTTTTTTAGCCCAGATAGAAACTTAGGGGCTTTAAAAATTTGGATATAGCTAGATTGCAGAAAGACCTTGGATGAGTTCGTCTACCAGCTTTGTATCTTTTGAACTTATTCAGTCAAAATTAATTCTAAATTAATTAGTTAAGAAAAAATTAAAAAGTAAAAAACCTCGACTTCTAGAGAAAATCGGACAGTGACGGTGACATAAAAGCAGACATTGACACAATACTCTAGATATGACCTCTCTCTATCTCTCTCATGCACACGCACACATACACACACACACACACACACACATACACACACGTGCACATCAACAAGCTGTCGGAAGAGCATGCGCGTTTACATTAAAATATCATGTATCTACGTAAAGTCAGCCTCACTTCTCACAAGTTATAGCAAGACTGAAATTGTACTGTAACATTCTAGTTTTGTCACCTTTTTTCTGAAGTCAAGAAGGCAAAGTGAAGCTCGTATTCACATAAAATATAAAATTACGTAAAAACTAAAATTATGTTGTGACAAATGACTTTTTCTCAAACCAGTGACGTTTATGCACTCTGCCTCTTGTAGAACCTTTCAAGACCACTTTAACATAGATAGAATCCCCACACTGTATTTCCTAGTCTTACTGCACAAATTAGCTTTCTGGGATACTCAAGTAAACTGCTTCAATTTGGGGAGATTTAGTCTTTGTCCAAGTCATGAAAACAGATTCCACACCAGATGTTTTTCACTCGCTGTACAAACATTTTACTTCAAACATTTTCCAGTTTTCAAACACTCGGTGTTACGGACTATTCTACAGTAGTCAGGAAGGTTTACCTTTTATATCGTTGCCTGTGAAATGTTGGCAACAAGAGCCAAAGCACGCAAAATTTAGCTCTGGATGTCCGAAAGTCACTGTGTGTGGACTGCGCTCTGTGGACACTTTTGTTCTGGTGATGCAGTTTATTTGTCAAAACCTACATTGTTACGTTTGTGGTTGTGTTATTCTTTTGAGAGCATGTGTGTGTTGATCATAGGAAAGATCTGATATTCAATTGAGTTATTTTGGATAAAAGCTACGTCCTTTTTGGTAGGATTCATTTTCTTTTGTATGGAGAATTGCGATCGATTTTTGCTATGACATGTATTTTCACTACATTGTTGTAAAGTTTAACCTACATTAGACTGGAAGGTTTGGGCAGGGTCGCAACCTTTCTAGTGACCTCAGATGTGATGTCAAAGTAAACATTTTTCGCTACAGTTAGCAACAATTACGGAAATCACAGATTTTCCAGAATTAGTCGAAGTTTGTAGAAAGTTGTAGGCAGATCTAGAGTGTTATTTCTCATAAATATTAATGAGTTTTGGTTAGATTTTCTTTTCTGATTGGTTGAGTTGTATAGTTTGCCAGATTGTTCTGGAAATCTGTAATAGTATAAAAGGGGCTGTTAGCAAATTATGTGAGTACGGTCGGTCCGTGGCGCAGTGGTAAAGGCGCCTGCCACCAATGCTAAAGGTGCGAGGTTCGATACTGGGTTATGGCGTCCGACTTTTCTCCTCTAGTAAGTGTCACCGGGCGGACTGTCGGGGTTCTTTCTCTGGATACTCCGGCTCTTCTTTCCCCTCCGGTCTCTTGATGTCTGCTTGGAGGTCTCGACGCCAGGTGTTTCTCGGCCTGCCTCTTTTCCTCTTTCCCTGGGGGTTCCATGACAATGCCTGCCTAGTGATACTGGAAGCTGGCTTTCTCAGACTATGACCAATCCATCCCCATCTTCTTCGCCCAATTTCATTCTCTGCTGTTATCTGCTCTGTTCTCTCCCAGAGTCTGACGTTGCTGATCTTTTCTGGCCAGTGGATTTTCAAAATTCTTCTAAGGCAACTGTTTATGAAGATCTGTACTCTGTTGACTGTGGTTTTTGTCAATCTCCAAGTCTCTGCTCCCTATAGGAGAACTGCTTTTACGTTGGAGTTGAAAATCCAGACTTTGGTGTGTTGTGACAGCTCTCTGGAACTCCACACTTTTTTCAACTGGAGAAAGGCTGCTCTGGCTTTACCGATTCGTGCTCTGACATCTGCATCAGTGCCGCCATTTTTGTCTATGATGCTCCCGAGATAGGTGAAGGACTCCACCTCCTCCAACTGGGTGCCAGCAAGCAAGACTGGTTCTTCCCTGGTTGTGTTCAGCCTCATTGTCTTTGTTTTCTGTTTGCGGATGGTGAGGCCCACTTGGGATGAGATGTCAGCAAGCCTTGTGGTCTTGTCCTGCATTTGTTGATGAGTGTGGGACAGTAAAGCCAAGTCGTCTGCAAAATCGAGGTCGTCAAGCTGTGTCTACAGTGTCCACTGTATTCCACTTCGTCTGTGCTCTGTGGTCTTCTTCATGACCCAGTCTATGGCCAGTAGGAAGAGGAACGGAGACAGCAAACACCCCTGCCTGACACCAGTTCTGACCTGGAGCTCCCTGGTGAATTGCCCTTCGTGGATCACGCGACATGTCATGCCATCATAGCTGCTCTTGATCAGGCGGACGAGCTTTGTGGGTACACCGTAGTGTCGTAGGAGTTTCCACAGAGTCTCTCGGTCCACGCTGTCAAATGCTTTCTCGTAATCCACAAAGTTGACGTACAGCGGGGAGCTCCACTCCAGAGACTGTTCCACGATGATGCGGAGAGTGGCGATCTGGTCTGTACATGATCGGTTTTTCCTGAATCCTGCTTGCTGGTCTCTCAGCTGGGGGTCAATGGAGCTCTTCATTCTCTCCAGGATGATCCTGTTGAAGACCTTTCCTGGTACTGACAGCAAGGTGATTCCTCTGTAGTTGGAACACTTGCTGAGGTCGCCTTTCTTGGGAAGCTTGATTAGGTACCCCTCCTTCCAGTCAGCCGGCATCACCTCCTCTTCCCAGATCTTTCCAAACAGTGGGTACAGCATCTCTACTGTTGTCTCTAGGTCTGCTTTCAGAGACTCCGCTGGGATGCCATCTGACCCTGCTCCTTTGCTGTTCTTCAAAAATGCCACTGCTCTTCTGATCTCTTCCCGGCTGGGTCTGTCACAGCTGGCTGGATGTCTGGGGGGTCGGGTGGGCTGGGTCTGTTCAGTAACTCTTCAAAATACTCGGCCCATCTGTCGAGTTGGTCTGCTCTGTCTGCAATAGGCTTGCCTTCTTTGTCTTTTACTGGTCTTTCTGTATGGCCATACTTGCCCGACAATCTTCTGTTACTGTCGTAGAGCTGTTTCATGTTTCCGCTGCCTGCTGCCTTTTCTGCCTCTGCTGCCAGGCTGTCTGTGTAGGCCCTCTTGTCTGCCCTGATACTCTTCTTCACCTCGCGGTTAGCTTCCGAGTATTCCTCCTGTGCCCTTGCTTTGGCTGCTCTCGTGTGACTGTTATTGACAACTGCTTTCTTCTGCTTCCGCACTTCTATCTTCTTCAAGGTCTGTGCCGACAGCCAGTCCTTGTGATGTTGTTTCCTGAACCCTACAGTGTCTTTGCAGGTTAAATTCAGCGCCTCTCTAACTGCCTTCCACTGCTGCTCTGTGGTGACCGCCTCCTCTTCATTTACTAGCTCCTGTAGCACTTGAAACCGGTTGGACAGCACCAGTTTGAACTCTTCTCTTACTCCAGTCTCTCTCAGGAGGCCTACATTATAGCGCTGTCTTCTTGTTGTCTCTGTGCGGCTTTTCTTTAACTTGAGCTTTATTCTTAAGGTAAGCAGATGGTGGTCTGAGGCGACATCTGCTCCCCTCCTCACTCGAACATCTTGAAGGGATCTTCTAAATTTCGTGCTAATGCAGATATGGCCTATTTGGTTCTCTGTAGTATGGTCAGGTGAGACCCAAGTTGCTTTGTGTATTCTTCTGTGTGGGAAGATGCTGCCTCCAATGACAAGTCTGTTTAGAGCACAAAAGTCTACAAACCTCTCCCCGTTCTCACTCATCTCCCCTAGTCCCTGTCTCCCCATCACCTCTTCATATCCGGTGTTGTCCTCCCCTATTTTGGCATTAAAATCACCCATGACGATGGTGATGTCTTGCTCCGCACGTTTGTCCACAGCACTCTGGAGTCGGTCATAGAACTCTTGTTTCTCTTCCTCGTCACTGTCATTAGTGGGTGCATAACAGTGGATGACGTTCAGCTTGATCTTTTTCTTGGTTCTAAAGGTTGCTGTGATAATTCTTGGCCCAAGAGGTTCCCAGCCCATCAGCGCTCTCTGTGCCACTGGTGATAGCATGAGTGCTACTCCTTCTGTATGGGGGGGGGGGGGGGGGGGGGGCATTCTCCTCTTCATGACCTGAATACAGAATCATCTCCCCACTTAACAGCCTTTTCTGGCCAGACTGCGTCCATCTGGCTTCACTGATACCTAGCAGGGAAAGGTTGTACTTTTGCATTTCCGCTGCTATCTGGGCGGCCTTGCCGCTCTGGTACATGGTCTTGACATTCCATGTGCCCATGGTTATGTCCCTGGATAGAGAGAGGCGGCTCGGTCCTGTGGCTTCTGAAGACTTCCGGCTTTCACCATAGGACGTCATAAATCTTCTGGTAGAAGAACCTTCCTCCTCCAGAAAAGGAATTGCTGTTTGTCTTTTCGTCGGCGTTTTTGTAGCTATTTCCTTATTTGCAGGGTGGGGAAGCTACCCCCACGCCCAACCCCCTTACTAGGAGGACCAGGGGTTTTCTGTCGGGGTCACCTTCCCTTAGACCATGTTGGTTCATGGTACCTTATTTCATTCGGTGCACCCCTCTCGCAAGGGACCCCCTATTCACTACCCAGGGGACGCGCCTCAACGCCATATGGTCCCAGCATGAGGCCCTCCGGTTTCAGGCCACTTTATAAATTTCAAATACAAGCAACACAAATTTCCAAAACCTCAGTAGCTGAGCCGACCCTTCGCACCACGTGAATGTCCTGTGTCTGTCTTGTACTGTGTCTTCAGTGTGAATGGGGGTGTGTCACGTGAGCATGTGTGTTGAGTTCATTTCGCAGCAGAATTGGGTAAAGCGCCTGTATAATAACCGGTATTATTAATTATTATTATTATTATTATTACATTGTATGAGAGATGCAGTGTGTCAAAGTGTTGATGCATTGTAGAGGAGACAGTGTATCAGTGTTGGTGCATTATATAGGAGACACAGTATATCAGAATTATGGATGCATTGTAGAGAGACAGTGTACCAAAGTGTGGATGCAGTTGTGGGTGCATTGTGCATCGTGAGAATAAATTTTTTTGTAGTAATTGTGTAGGTCAGCCTCCATATCACAAGTTGCAGTTTTCTTTCATAGAGGATATAATGTGGACAAGTCTCTGGCTACTATCTAATAATAATAATACCGTTATTATATAGGCGCTTTTTCTCAATTTTGGGCGAATCGACTCAAAGCGCCGCGAACTGAAACCCAACACGCACACTCACATAACAGACACGGATTTACGCCATTTAAGACAAACACAGTACAAGACAGACGAAGGGCCAGTTCAGCTACTGAAGTTACAGAGATTTTTGATCACTTGTATTTGAAATTTGTAAAGTGGCCTGAAACCGGTACCAAAGTGTGGGGGGGTTCGGTGGGGGGTGGAAGAACCGGAGTACCCGGAGAAAGAACCCCTGACGGCATACTTGTCCTCTTGTACACCAAGTAGAGTATTGTGCTCCAGCACTGACAACAGAATATTGACTATGCGCAGAGTATCCCTAAAAACCTTTGGCCCGCGGTCCTTTTCTTTCCAAGCTCCAAAAGTGTGGAATGGCCTTCCCCATATTCGCCTAGCACCATCTTTGGCCATTTTCAGGGCTAGATTGAAAACACATTTGTTGGTTCATGCGCAAAGCAAAAATGAATCTATATTCTAGGTCAGTGGTCGTCCGTCCATTGTTTATCGTCTGTCTGCCGTCATCCGTTGTAAACTTTAACATTGCCATTTTGTCAGAGACTATTCCAGCCACAATCTTCAAGCTTGGTCCAAGGATACTTTGTGGCAAGACCTTTCTAAACATACCAATTTGAGTGACCGCTTACAAAGGTCAGGGTCACAGGGGATTAGGAAAAATAGCCATATTTTGACACAATTTATTTTTCTCAAATATTCACAACTTCAAACCCAAACTTGGCACAAAGATACCTGATGATAAGACCTTTATATGCAGCCCACTGCGGCACCAGCCTCCACATGATGTGGGTGGGTAGTCTCCTCAGTTGCTGACTGAGTGGGCTAGCAAAGGGGTGCCATCTTTGTCCAGGATTAGGACTTGACATCAGCAGGGGATGAATATCTGTAATATGGAAACCACAATAAAACAAAAACTGGCATCAAAGCGGCACATAGCCCCTGACATTGTACTTGACAGCGACTCCGACTGTGACGCCTCGGGCCGTTAAGTGCCCAAAATATGGCCATGGGCAGAAGACTTCATGTGCCCGTTGCACTAAGCCCGGATACTCTGCTGAGTCCTGCACAGCCACCCACCTGTGTGTGAATTGCCAGGGGGCACATATGGCTTTGGATAAGAAATGCACTTGTTGGGTATCCGAGTGCAAGATTCAGCAGAAGAAGGGGCTGTCCTTTGCAGACGCAAAAAAAAAAAAAATGGTTGAAGGCCCTGGTGCAGCTGGGGCTGCATCAGACAGTAGCACCTCTGTCTTTACTTTCAGTGCTGCGGTGGCAGGCAAGCGCCCCACCAAAGACTTCTGTCAAACCCCAACTTCTTGGTTGGGGGCGGAGCCTCGGCTCCTCTCACCCCTGGCGAGTAACCCTCCTCCAGTGGTGACGAGGAGCCAGGGAACGCCCCTAAGCCTCAGCCCCCACCCAAGCCTGTCAGTCTGTCTTCTACAAAGGCTTCTGGCTCTGGTCAGCCTTCTAAGGCCGCTAACTCTGGCGGTAGGAACGCTGCCCAGAACCAGAAGTCCAAGAAACCTATGGGACCTCATCTCCGAAGAATCAGATGAGGCCCAGGAGCCAGCCCCCCCTCTGTTTCTTCGACTTCTTCCAAAGCAAAGAAAAAGGGGGGAAGGCACTCTTCTCCCCCGCATAAGGCCTAATCATGTACTCTCTGCTTCAGTGGAATTTTCGTGGTTTTCACACTAACTTTGAGGAATTACTTCTTTTAGTCAAGTCCTATAACCCCTCTGGCCGGTGACAGACTTTACATGGTAGTCTGAGCAAGTCCTGCCTCACCAAGGGTTTGAGACCCCCGGTTTCCCCTCACTTGGTTTAGCCAGCCAGTCGAAGCTGTTGCTCGTGGTGTGGCCGCTGCGCATGCTAGGTGGAGCCACAAGTGAGAGTTGAGTGTGAAAGTGGGGACCTATACTGGTGGACTATTCTCTAACCTTCGAGAGACGACTTGTCCCCCCATTATAGGTGAAACCCCCTCCTTAAATACTCCAGACACCACTCTTCAGGCTGGCTAGTAAGTAGAAGACAACATGGATGCATCCCAGGTCCCATGTCATTGTCCGCCAGCGGGATACTCGTGATGTCAGAATCACCAGAGCCATGAGAGGAGCCAAGTGCCTGACCGACCATCGGCTGGTGCGGTCTGCCCTCAACCTGCACATTGCACCAGCACACAGGAAGAGGCCGAAGCTCACCCAACCTTCATTTAACCTGGCCAAGCTTAAGCGCCTGGACATCAAGGAAAACTTCCAGTCCACCTTGATAACCTGCTAACTGCCCATGGACCATTGACTGGCAACCCAACTGAAATGTGGAACGAGTTCAAGGGGATGGCGACAGAGTCTGCCAAAGACGTGCTTGGACCCAAGCAGAGGGTACACCAGGATTGGTTCGATGAGAACAATGAAGAGATCAACAAGCTACTGGGGCAAAAGCGCAGTGCTTTCATCGAGTGGCAGAACGACATCAACTCCTTGTCCAAGAAAGCCCGCTTCAAACACCTCCAGAGAAAAGCCCAGAGAGAGCTCCGCAACATGCAGGACACCTGGTGGGACAGCAAGGCAAAAGAACTTGAACACTTTGCTGAATCCAACAACTCCAAGGAGTTTTTCAGTGCAATGAAAGCTGTCTACGGCCCTGCCAGACCCAGCACAACCCCTCTCTTTTCTTCCGACGGCTTCACCTTGCTGAAGGACAAAGGCAGCATCACTGAGCGCTGGAGAGAACACTTCTCAAATCTGCTGAATCTGCCCTGCGGCCCTGGACATGATTCCCCAGAAGCCGACACTGGATGACCTTGACCTCCCACCTACCCTGGATGAGGTTAAGAAAGTGATCAACCAGACTAGCTCCGGCAAGGCTGCAGGCATGGACGGCATCCCTGCAGAGCTCTTCAAAGCAGCTCGACCTGAGACCCTTGATGCCTTCCTCAACATTCTGACATGCATCTGGGCAAAGGAGAACATGCCACAGGAATTTAGAGATGCTACAATCGTCTCCCTGTTCAAGAACAAGGGCAGCAAAGCAGACTGTGCCAATTACCGAGGGATTTCACTCTTGTCCATTGCTGGCAAGATCCTCGCAAGAGTCATCCTCAACCGCAAGAGCAGCTCTGTATTTGAGGAAGCACTCCCAGAGGCTCAGTGTGGCTTCAGACCCGGCCGCAGCACAGTCGACATGGTCTTCTCTGTGAGACAGGTCCAAGAGAAATGCATTGAGCAGCACATGGACCTCTACGCTGCCTTCATAGATCTGACCAAAGCATTCGACACCTTGAACAGAGAAGCACTTTGGGTCATCCTCGCAAAGCTCGGCTGCCCCAGGAAGTTCACCAGCATCATCTGCCTCTTCCATGATGGAATGGTAGGAGTTGTCCAGTCAAACGGTGACACATCCGCACCCTTCGACATTTCCAAGGGTGTCAGTCAAGGTTGTGTTCTTGCCCCCGTGATGTTCAACCTGTTCTTCACGTGTGTCCTGACCCATGCTGTACGTGACCTTGAGAAGGGAGTGTACCTGTGCAGACTAGACGGCTCTCTCTTCGACCTTCGTCGACTGAACGCCAGGACCAAGACCATCAAGAGACTGATCCTTGAGGCGCTGTTTGCCGATGACTGTGCGCTGATGGTGCACATGGAGTCTGACCTCCAGACCATCGTCAACAGATTCTCGGAAGTCTCTCAACTGTTTGGCCTCACCATCAGTCTCAACAAGACCAAGGTCCTGCACCAACCAGCCCCAGGCACAAGAGCCCCCCCACCCAAAGTGTATATTGAAGGCACCGAGCTGAAGAATGTCGACCAGTTCAGGTACCTGTGGAGCATCATCTCTTCTGACAGTACTATCGACAAGGAAATCGCAGCTCGCATCAGCAAAGCCAGCCAAGCCCTGGGTCGTCTGCGCACTCATGTGTTGAATAAAACAACGTCAAGCTCTCCACCAAAATCAAAGTCTACAAGGCAGTAGTCCTCCCAACCTCCTCAGCTGTGAGTCATGGACGCTGTACAGAAAGCACCTCAAACAGCATGAACGTTTCCACATGAGATCCCTGCGCTCACTCATGGGCATCAAATGGCAAGACAAGGTGACAAACCTGGAAGTCCTGGATAATGCTGGCTTAGTGAGTGTTGAAGCCTTGATCTTAACTCTTAAATGTTTGCCTCCCTTGACATCGATGGAATTCCATCGACGCTTTCACAGTGGAATTTGTTTCTTCAAAAACATTACCGATGACATGACTGGATGGAAGTGTCTACTACTTACTCTAAGCACCTGCTATCTAACAGCTCATTCACTGGTTCGGGTATCTCCATCGCCTAAAGCCTTGATATTAACCTCCGCGCGCACGTGCGTGTATATGGGTGTGTGTGCGCGCGCGCGTGCGTGCGTGCGTGCGTGTGTGTGTGTGTGTGTGTGTGTGTGTGTGTGTGTGTGTGTGTGTGTGTGTGTGTGTGTGTGTGTGTGTGTGTGAGCATGCGGCGCGAGCGTGCGCGCGTGTTTGATTTCAGTGAAAAAAGGAATTTTAAAGACTATCTTTTTTTTTTTTTTTTTTTTCCTTCGTTCACATTGTTAGTAATCATAATTGGTGCCCTCCATTTTGCCTTATCCATCTCTTTTTGAACGACTTGTTATATTATGTGCACTTTCATGTTAGTAGCTTTGTACTTTTGTATCTTAGTAGCTTTGTACCTTTAGCAGATTTATACCTTTGTAGTTTAGAAACGGCAAGCGTGAAAAATGGCACATGTGCTAACTGCTTCTTCCGTTCAGAAATAAAGTTTCATTTCATTTCATTTCATTCTAGCCTAAGACACACAGACTGTCTATAGTGATTTTAAACCTGTTATTAGTGCGTACATAGCCCGCGAGTGGCAGTCCGAGTGGGACAAAGAGGAAGGCAACAAGCTTCATGAAGCTCTTCCTAAGTTGTCTGACAGTCTACCTTTCCGCTGCGGCAGCCGCCGTGAGGAGACTGTCCTTGCTCGGCTCCACATCGGGCACACATATGTTACGCACTCTTACTTACTTAAACAGGATGAGCGTCCATGGTGTTTTGCCTGTGATGAGCAGTTTTCTGTTCGACACTTTTTGCTGTATTGTGCTGACCTAATTGACACCAGATATAAACACTTCACAGCAGACTCCTTGAAGGTTTTGTTCCGGGATGTTCCCCCGGACAAAATCTTCAATTTTTTGAGAGAATGCAATATTTTTAACAAGATCTGAGCATTCATAGACTATGTGAATTTTTTTATTTGCCCTTTTTGAGAGTCTGTAGACGTTTCTTTTCCAGACATGTGCGACATTTTAGCCTGAGATTTTTAATCTATATTTACATCTTGTCTTAAGACCTTGCTTTTAGTCTGGCTGACCAGATTTTTACCCATCCCGCCGTGAGATGGCCTTAGTCGCCTGCTCGGCGTTAAACCCAAATAACTAACTAACTAAGAGCCAGTTGTGTTAAACACAACCCGGGAGGCACTCAGGGAACCCCGAGGGGACCAAGAGTTGTCTCCCTATACCCACCACCCGGAAGCCGGGTACCCATAATCCCACAGTCAAGTCTACTTAGGCGCACGAACGGTCGTGTTGCTCTACTGCTCTAGCCTACGGACTTCGGTTTCGACCGGTTCGCTGGTCTTTCGGACTTTGATGAGGGAGTATGAAGAGAAGGGAAGAAGAGTTACGGGAGATAGGATCGATTCGTCGGCCCTGCCTGTGCTGCTGCGTGGCCTTTTCGTCTCCACTTCTTGGCGGCTACGCTTTCGGCCTCTGGTGGCCATGGGCTGCCCGGTGGGCTTCGCCGGTCGTGCCAGGCGGGTTGGACTCCTCCCCCCCCCCTTCCCCTTCGACGGAGAGGTAAGGTAGCTGGGTTGACCCTCGGCCGGTTCCCGGGCTGGGCACTGGTTTGAGCAGGTACGAAGATTGTCGTCTTCTTCTCACTGTAGTTGGCGCGCCAAATTTCGCAACTCTTAGCTTGGCGGGGCCCCTCGCGCCCGCGCCCACTCACCTTCGGTGAATTGTTGCGACACTTACCTACGCATTGTACCTTTGGTTTGGAGTATCTTCTTACTCCATGGCTTGATTAGCTTGGTGGGACAGCTTGTGTCATACCTTGTCAACATTGCGTAGTATTGTTCTGTGCCAGCTCCTTTTTCTTGCCTTTTCCCCCCACCGGGTCTGCCCTAGGGGACCTTGGTGGGGTTGTCTACTTTTTAGTTCCTAGGGTCACCTTGTCTAACCCCTGCAAGGTGGGTTCTACTCTTTTGGGGGTTTGTATTTCTGTCTTTCTGGTCCATTCATCTGTATTTTTCTTTTGAAATTCTCCCTCCTGTCTGCGCTTCTTGCAGTTCTTTTCTTCATTTAGCGCAGGCACGTCCTGAGAAGGCCTTTGTCGCTTGCGGGACGTAAAGCAATCTATACTCACTCACTCACTTTTTCTTGCCTTTTCTGGTATCACTTGCTTGAGTGGTTGTATAGATAAGAGTGATGATGGCTGTAATTTTAGTGCGCTAATCTTGGGATGGTTGATGAAGTTAAGCGCACACTCACAACTCGCATACGCATGCGTACGCTGTAGACAAGTACTCACGTACCTAATAGAGTGAATATACATTACGGCGGGCAGCTTGGGATTTTTACGCTCCTTCGCTGGGCGGGGCCACGTGCCATTTACCCATTAAGTGGTGATTTTACTGTCCCAGATGTTGTTCTTGCCTTTGCTTGTCACTATGTGTTGAGTTGTTGTACAGCAGGCGACCGGTGTTCGTTTTTCCACACACCGTCGCCCTTTAGTGATGTTTTTGGTCCTGACGCCTTTTATTCCGTTCTGGCATGACATGTTTGACTTTTGGTACATATGTTGTGGTTCTCACCCTAGCGCTTGAGCGGCAGTGAGTCAACTTACTTACTGCACTGCTGGCGTGCAGGCGTCACAGATTGGTACCTCACTTTGGTGCTTGTGTTTTTTGTCGTTACGAAGGCTAGCCTTTTCGTGGTGTAGTCCCGCAGGACTCGCCCGCGTGCCTTCGGGTGTGTTATCTGTTGCAGGGACGTGCTGCTCGCCCATTCACAGGGTGGACAGATGACAGTGGCTGCTTCAGTTCCTAGGGGTCTGTCGCCTCTGCACTGGATACGCCGCCGACCGTGCTTACGACACCTCTGCTTGTGCTGAGTGGCGTGGCCATCAGCTATGGGTGTACGGCCACAAGCGATAGGCACCTGGTTGGGCGCCTTCCGGACACTGCGGGACTTCCGCACGGCATCGGACCGACCTGGGAGAGAAGCCACACCGGACGTCACGACTAGTGCACGAGCGGGTGGATCGTGGAGACCGCTTCCAGGGGGAGCGCGCATGGACAGCCTCCTTCAAGGAGAGAACTCGCCTTCCTGGGTATTGTTCCGAGAGACACGGCGCGCTTCGGCCCTTGTCCTTTTCGGTTCCCGCTCATCTCCAGGAAGCCTGGGGGGGGGGGGGGGGGGGTCCTCTTGCTGGCAGAGAGAGCCCGCCTCTTAGGCCCGCTCGGAGAGACAGTTTGCACATGTCCGACGTCGTCAAGACGATACTGTACACTACCGCCATGAGGGGACTAGGCAGCTTCTCGGCAGTAAGCACCAGCCCGGCTGCTACTGGTGTGGGTGTTCTTCGTGTCCAGGCGACAGCGACCAGTTGGTGACTAGGCCTGTCTTCCCGACGCTGGAGGTGCCTTCTACCACTTGTGATGACTGTGCCACCTGGCCTCAGCGACACTGATGGCAGCGTTGGAGCGTCTACAGACGGGAGCGCCGACGCCTGTTTGTGCTTCGAAGGAAAGGACCCTGTTACGTCCTAATGGAGAGGGGCCTACGGATGTATGGCACGCAACGCGTTGCTTCAGTGGCCGTCGGACAACCACTAGGTCTGGTCTCCTATGCACAGGATATGCCTCCGACCACGCTTGTGACGTCTGTTCCACCTGACTGGAGCTGCGATGTTCGCAGCCTTGGGGCCTTACAGACGTGAGTGACCGACGCCAGCTTGTGCTTCGATACCAGTCGATACGCCATCCTACGGGCCCTTGGCACCGAACGCTCGAGACCAGGACGACCCTGTGGAGAAGACGCCACACCGGTTCTTTGGACTATGAGGCCGCAGGAGGGAACGCGCCCGGACTAGTAAGACTTCTACGGAAGCAGAGAACGCGCCTAACAGAGGCCAGTTCGGAGACGCGCCTTGCGACGTCACATGTCCACCTTCGGTCCCCACTCGTCTCCAAGAAAGCCGCCGGGATCCCGCTGGGGGTCCCCTTGCCGGCAGATAACCCGCCTCTCCTTAGAGCCCGGTTCGGAGAGAGTTTTGTTTCCAAGGAAACCCACGGAACGCCGGGTTCAGCGGACTTGTGCGTGGAGTGGTTTTTGATCGATGAGGCCGCTGCCAGGAGAGAGCGCGTCCGGACTAGTAAGCCTTCTACGGAAGCAGAGAACTCGCCGCTCAGAGGCCAGTTCGGAGACGCGCATTGCGACGTCCCATGTCCACTGTCGGTCCCCACTCGTCTCCAAGGAAGCCGCCGGGATCCCGCTGGGGGTCCCCTTGCCGGCAAGTAACCCGCCTCTCCTTAGAGCCTGGTTCGGAGAGACATTCACGCGCGTGTCCGGAGACTACTATCGACACAGATCCAGTCCACCTCTTGAGGGTACTCGTCCCTCTCGCTCTGCGCGACACCAGAGTAGGGACCACTATCTGCACCGTTGGATGCCCTTCCTCTACGGATCGCCTCATTGGAGTGACCCTTACGCCGCTCCAGGTCTACACTCCGCTCTCTCTCCACTGCTGGCGTGCTTAGGAGTTGCCGTTCTTCACGTCGCTCCAGGGATCCTGTTCCGCGTCGCTCTTCGGCTCCTCCCCGCTCGGCTCGTCCCCTTCGCATCCGGCTGACGTTCGTCCATTCCCTCTTCCCCTCACTCAGCCCGTTTCCCTTCTTCGTGCTCCGGTCTGCTCACCCAGCTGCTTTCACTCCACGGACTGGACGCCTGACCCTCTCTGGTGTTTCTTCAGGGAGGACGCTGTCGCTCTTCGCCTAGCTCAGATTTGTTTACCTACACGGTGGGGTTATAGCATACATTTTTGCTTGGGGTACACTTACATGTTCACGGTTAGACATATACATGTTCACGGTTAGACATATTTACATTTATACTCTTTTGAGATCCGACTACTCACTGGCTTGTGATTTTACGCTTGAGGTCCAAATTACACTTAGTCGGTTGAAAAATTCTGACTTCACCCAGGTGGTAAACAGGTCTGCTAGCGCTTCGGCCTTCTGTCTCCAAGGCTGCACTCTGGGGGACAGCTAGGAGTTTGGCCGCGGCTTCCAGACTTCGTGACCGCGCTACATCTACCCCTCTTCTCTCGGTCCACGGATTTTCGTGCTTCACCCCCCCATGAAGTTTCCGGCTGTTTGGCTTCCCTCGTCAAGTCTGGCTCTCGGGTGGTCACAGGAGTTCATCTGCCCAGCCTGCTGTGGTTCCGCTCTTGGCTCTACCGTTCGGCTAGATGACCTTGCTCGTCCGTAACGCCCTACGCTATGTGGGATTGGGGGAGTTCCTGACCCTAGCCTTAGTTCTACACGTCAACGTCTCCTGGCGCCCTGAAGGTCTCCTGCCGCGGAAGAACCCTGTGCTGACGACTCTGCTGGTTCAGTCCTTGGGAGTTCCTGGACTTCAGTGCGGTGAGCTGCCGGATGATGCTTCTAGGACCTTGGCTTGCTTACACTTGCCCTTGCGCCAGGCCGGCGATAGGATGCGGTCCTCGCAGGTGGTCCTCGGCTCCGCCTCCGGATCTTGGACTTTGACTTCTTCCGGATCTGCCGACCCTTGTCTCCTGGTATCCGTACTCTCGGACTCCAGAGTGCCTCAGTTCACCTACGAAGGAGGAGTCACCGCTTCTGGAGCTGCAGTCCGTTGGACTCTCCGGGGGTTCTCAACCAACATGGACACTGGGGAACCAAGGCGCAACCCCTTCTCCCTGGCGTCTAACCATCTCGACAGCTCGCTTCGGGCACCCGGGGGGTGCCGGACTTCGGACAGGTGGTACCGCTTCGGCTGTGCTCGTAGTTGGATGGCCTAGCCACTACGCGGAAGTCGGATCTACTCACCTTTAGTCGTCTCTAAGCCCGGCTCCTCCAGCTACGCTTCCTACTGCCGTGATTCTTCTTGTGGTCCAACCCTCTGACCTTCGGACTTCGCGGACAAGAGCGTGCTTAGCTTGGATCCGACGCAGACTTGTAGGTCTTCTTCTCGTGGGAGGAAGGAAGGGTCACTAGAGCTTCTCCTCGCCGGCATCGCGACAGCGGAGGTGTACTTCCAGGATCAGGGCAGCTTGCGATCGTCCGACCGGTGCTTACCCTCTATCCCAGTGCTTTGGTGAAAGAACTTCAGCTCCCTCCGTGCGTGACACTACCTGGACCGACGGTAGGTCTCGGCCAGCCGTTTCCCCGGTGGAACCAGTGGCTACACACGGAATGCACCAGGACACCTTCGGAGGATCGGCGCGCGTAACCAGGATGTCCCTGTGGAGAGTCTCCACAACGATTTCACCGGACTAGGGCGCAGGGTGGGGTTTGACCGATGAGGCCGCTACCAGGAGGGAGCGAGCCCGGACACAGCTTTGAGAGGCAGAGAACTCGCCTCACAGAGCCCAGTTCAGAGAGTCGCGCTCGGCGACGTCCCACGTCCAATCTCGGTCCCCACTCGTCTCCAAGTAAGCCGCCGGGATCCTGCTGGGGGTCCCCTTGCCTGCAGATAACCCGCCTCAGAGCCTGGTTCGGAGAAACTTACACGAGCTCGTCCGGAGCCTCCTGTCGACTCCCCTCGTGAGGAGTCATCGCATGCTGCGTCTTGCCCTTGCAGCCATACGCTGAGGGATGTTGCCATGGTGGACTGGTTAACGAGCTTCTGGAGCTACGACTCACCCTGTCTGCCTACAGCTCGAGGGAACAATTCCGTACAGCTCTCTCGGACCATGCCTTACCTGGACCTCCGCTCCTTGGCCCACAGGTTCACCTTGCGCCCGCGGACGGGGGCGCTATTCCACCAGGAGACCAGGTAGCAAAACCCTGTACAAGCCTCGCGTGTGCCTACGTCATACCTGTCCGTTACGGACGGCTCGCCTCTTGCCGGTTCCGGCAGCACTGACGCTACAGGCCAGACGATCTTCCTGGCTACGCTCAGTCATACGATCTGATTTACAGGACTCCTCCCTCAGGGAGGTTAGAGGCTACAGACCGTTACCAAGGCACTTGCAAGGCCACGAACGTCACATTCGGCAGGAACTTTACTGTCTTACACTTCGTGGCTACTGGAGGCTGGCGGGCAGGATGACTTCGCCCGCCTCGATCGCAGAGTTCTGCCAGGCCAGCGAGACTCCTCGCTCTGGTGGGGGCCTTTTGCAGGGGGGCACAACTCCCTCCTGGCGCCTCAGCGCTGTAGGTATTCACCTACCTAGGGTCGTCGGGAGTTTGCGTTAGGGAGGACGGCCCTTGGGCCCTAAGGTGTGCTGGAGCGCGGCACCCACCTCCTATTCACAAATCTTCCATTCAGTCATGTCATCGGTAATGTTTTTGAAGAAACAAATTAATTTTTCTCTAAAAGGTATTTTTTCGAGAAATACTTACCGATGACATGACCTAAACGACCCTCCCACCTGCCCCACTTGCCGCTGGTGCGCTAAGTGTCCTGACTGAGGGATTATGGGTACCCAGCTTCCGGGTGGTGGGTATAGGGAGACAACTCTTGGTCCCCTTGGGGTTCCCCGAGTGCCTCCCGGGTTGTGTTTAACACAACTGGCTCTTAGGCTAGAATGAGTAAGTAGTAGACACTTCCATTCAGTCATGTCATCGGTAAGTATTTCTCGAAAAAATACCTTTTAGAGAAAAATGAATTTTCCACTGCTATGAAAAATTTAGAATCGTCATTTTTTTTTTTATTTCACTAATTTTATTAGTTGTTTAGGGTTCACATTAATGTTTGAATGACTCCATGCTGTGAAAATAAGAAATATATTAAAATAAAATAAATTTGCATCGTATCACATGCTCGCTCTCTGCAAATTCTTCGCCATCTTGTTTGAGTTGCGATCTTCTTGTGCGCATTTCTTTCGTCGATTTCTTGCTATCATGAGTTCAGAGGAGAGTGAAAATGGAGCAGATTACTCCACTGATGTATCCTTGGATAATTCTGATGGTGCAGACGAAACCTTCGGGAGGCATGGCTTTGGAAATCACCGTGTTCCACATGACAGGTACAGACTTCCTTGTGTCTAATTTTAGATATGTCATTCTTGCGTTTACGAAGCAAAAGTTGAGCTAAAAAAGCACCAATAATAATGACGATGTCTAAATTATGGCAGGAATAGCATATCTGTACACCTTTTATGTGGGTTCATCTCTTTTTGCTCAAGTTTTCATTAATATTTTACTGTACTCACTGCTTATACTGAGGTAACTAGGGAGCTGTCTGCTTTGTTTATGTTATGGCTGTCAGTGTTTGCAGTGCCTGGAGCTATGGGAATCTGGATCCTGGCCCTACTGACCCCCTGCCCAAGTTCAGACCTAACAAGATACCTGGCATACAACCTGACTGCCGCACAAGGGACGATGTGAGGAGATACGTAACACCTGCCTGCTTCTTCAAGCTCTTCTTCACCCTGGACATCGTTACCCGCATCTGTGAGTGGACCAACGACTATGCAAGGATGCATGGGCCTGATATGCCTACCATCTATCAAGGCTGGAAAGACGTCACCACAGATGAACTATAAGTATACTTTGCGTTGCTCATGTACATGGCTATTGTGAAAGCTCCAAGTGAAGCTGCATACTGGTCGACCACTGCTCTGTACCATGGACTGTGGGCAAGGAAATTCATGAGTTATGCTCGTTTCATGGCCCTTCAGGCCTTTGTGAAAGTGTGCAACGCTGCTACCGAGAACAATTTGAGTGATAAACTGTGTAAGGTACGCCTTCTTCATGACTACATCAAGGCCAAGTGAAAAGAAACTTTATTAGGCGTATATGAATCTGTCTGTGGATGAGAGAATGGTGCGAAACCGTGGTAGATTCACATTCAGGCAGTTTGTGAAGGATAAGCCCACAAGGTGGGGAATGAAGTTGTGGATTTTAGCAGATTCTTCTAATGGCTATACTTATGATTTTGATGTATATACTAAAAAAAGCACTGAAAAGTCACAGTTTGGTCTGGCTTATGATGTTGTTATGAAGCTGTGTAAAAGTATTTTTAAGCAAGATTATCGTGTATTTTTTTATAACTTTTATACAGGTGTAGTGCTAATGAAAGATTTATTAGCTAATGGTGTTCTTGCGTGTGGCACTGCCATTGCCAGTCGTAAAGGCATACCACCATTATTCAAGGATACAAAATCCTTTTCCAAGAATACTAGAGGCTCTGTGAGATGGTTGAGGGAGGGAAATTTATTATATTTGCAATGGCTTGATAATAAGCCTGTCACCATGCATGAGAATGGCAGTAGTTATAAGTATGTACAGCAGCGTAATAAAGTAAATGGTGCCTTTAGGGCAATAAAAGTGCGTCAGCCCAAACTTGTAGATAGTTATAATAAATATATGGGTGGGGTGGATAAAAGTGACCAGGTAATTGGTAAATATAAAACTCTAAGAAAAACTCACAGGTACTGGAAAACCTTGTTTTTTCATTTTCTTGACATTGCGCGAGTAAATTCCTGCATACTTTTTAATGATTTTCGATGGAAAACCCTGATATTCCAGAGTTACAAAGGCAAAACAAGTTCAATCAGCTGAAATTCACTGAGGAATTAATTAGAGAACTTGCTGGAATAGATGAAACTAGTGATGTGCCTCTGTTCAAGAAGTCTAGCAGCCGGGCCCAAACTTCAGTGCCACCGCCTAACCACACAATGCAGCAGGACTGGTGATGATGGAAAAGGCAAAAAATTGTAGATTATGTTATACCAGTGAAAAAGTTGAAAGAAAAACACATGTGAAATGTTCTGTGTGTGACAAATCTGTGTGTTTTTACAAGCAAGAGAAACTGCCTTCTTCAAGCTCACCTGTAGATGGTTACAAAGTAAAGTAGGTTATAGCACTGTCAGGGGAGAGAAATGTGCATGATCGACCAGTGATCATAGATCTACTGTGATGTTATAGCACTGTCAGGGGAGAGAAATGTGCATGATCGACCAGTGATCATAGATCTACTGTGTCCATTCACCTGTAGATGCTGTGTAAAGTGTATTTGTACTTGAGAATTTTCACCTGCAAATATTTTCACTGCAAGCTAAACATTGATTTATAAACAAATTATGTGTATAAATGTAGAAACATGTGGCTTTTTGAACACAGCTGAATACCATGGTTGCAAACAGAAAGAAATGTAAATAGTGAACAGTCTGCTTATGTTGTTCATAGCAGTTCATTCTTGTGAGCTACTTTAGTTGTTTTCATTTTGTACTACGTTTACGTATTTCAGTCACTTTGTCTTCATGAGGATAGAACATACATTTATAAAGCAGTTTTGACATACTTGGGCTTGTTTTGTCAGGAATTGTATTAGCTTTCAGAATTAACTTCTTTTAGTAACTGTTGTACAGTAATAAAAAAAATTCTTCTTGAGACTATTGAATATTTAATATTTTGTGGTAAAATAAAAATAAAATTGAGACATTGAACCCTTCTTCATGATTTACAGTGTAATTATTTTTAGTTGTGAGTGTGCCTGTTTGAAAGAGAATTCAATTTGCTCTCAACTGATATATAATATGTCTATAATATGTTAACACATGCACTAGTTCTGTGTATTTATAAGCATTTACCTGTTGCGCAGTCAAAAATGCATAAAATTTGTTTAAGAGTTAAAGACACATGGATGATTCTTGCATGCCACGCAAACTCCTGTATGGTGCACTCTCAAAAGGACGGCCAAAGAAACACTTCAAAGACTGCATAAAAGACAGCCTCAAGTGCTGCGTCTCCCCAGTAAAGGAACTTAAAGCACAAGCACAAGACAGATCTGGCTGGTGCGCCGCCACCAGGAAAGCCTGCACGCTCTTTGAACACAATCGGCGCGAACAGATCACCAGTGCCAGAGCTCGCAGAAAGACGGCGTCGACTCTCCCCGCAGCTACGTGCCCACTCAGCACCGGCCTCCACGTGGCATGGGTGGGCAGACTCCTCAGTCCCTGAATGAGTGGGCTAGCAGAGGGTTGCCATCTTTGTCCAGGATTAGGACTTGATGTCAACAGATATGTTGTTCAGTCTTTTTCACTGGTCTGGTTTTTAAGGAGCTGTGCTTACCCAGGTCCTACCATGTTGGATTGGTCCTTAAAAATACTCATGAGCTTTTGGTCCTTTGGATCCCAAGTGTTTGCTGTGCTTGGAGACCCGTGTCGGGGGAGAAGAGGATCCTGGTGGCTGAGGTTCCCTTTGGGTTGCGGCTCAATGGTGCCAACACTCCACTTTGGCCTTGACTTCTACCTAAACGGGAGGCTAATCGTACCGGCCTAGTCAATCTGCTCTTGTCACGTTGAGCCCTATCCCACTGTTGACATGCGGGCTGATATATGGAGCACCATGCTATAGCCTTTGCTGCTGATTAGGTGCTTTACGCCAGTGTTCCCCTGCATTCAACAGTGTGATAGAATGCGGTGGCTCAGACGGTTCAATCGGGCTTACCCCCTTGAGTATATCTTTCGGGCAGTCTCCATTGTGCGTCGGCTGGAGACCCGCCGACAGTTGCACTTTTCCTTGTTGAGCTCGGTGGCGGGCGGGGACCCCCGGGGGATTAATATCTCTACTATTATAATATGGGGAAAAAAAAGAAAAAAAAAACTGGCACAGAAGCGGCACATAGCCACCGACATTGAACATGACAGTGACTCGGACTGTGAGGAAGCGACGCCTCAGGCGTCGGTCGTATGGCCTCACTTCCTCCTTGTCCATAGCAAGGTGAAGGAGAAACCTGTTTCCAATCTGCATCCTTTTCTGGTGGGGGAGACCCTCAGGAGCCGTGTTGGCAGGTCTGATGCTCAGGTCTGGTGACTTGCTGGTGGAGTGCCGTACCTGGGCACACTCCAGCGAGCTACTGGGGCTCTCTTCCATCGGAGACACTCCTGTGGAAATCACACCTCACAAAACTATGAATTCATCAAAGATCAAGCTTTGGCAGAACTGTCAGAAGATGAACGTGTATGGAACCTTAAGTCTCAGGGGGTGACTTATGTTGGGCGCTTCGCTTCCAAGCGAGATGGTGGGGAGATCCGTCTCCCTAACATCATCCTGACATTTGGCACCCCCACCCCTCCTACTACCATCTGGGGAGGTTACTGGCCTCTGTTCGCCTCCCACTGTCAGTCTCGTATTACAGAGGAGGTGGTCATGTCATCTGAAGAACCTGTCTCTTGTTTTACTTCTATTTTGTTGGATGTAGCAGGTGAAACCATCCCTAGAACTTCCACATCAGTCCCTCGGAAGCCGAGAGTACCATGGTTCAATGAAGAGTGCCGCAAGGCCCAAAAGACACGCAAATCTGCTCAGCGCCGTGCTTTTCGTAATCCACCGCAAGCGAATATTTTAACCTTTAAACGACAGAGGGCGAAAGCCCGTTACATTTTTAAACATGAATGCCGTGCTTCCTGGAGACGCTTCATCTCCTCTTTATCTTCTAGGACTCCGTCCCAAAAAGTCTGGAAGGCTGTTCAAAGAATTAGGGGCAGGGGTGGCTTGGCTTCTGTCGGCCATCTTAGAGATGGTGCCAGTTTGGTCACGGATAAAAGGCTGTGGCCAATTTGTTTGCCTCCACCATTGCCCATAATTCTTCAACAGAGCATTATTCACCTTTCTTTCAGAGAGAGAAGGAGAAGCGAGAGTCTTGTACTTGTGATTTTATATCGGATAACTGGAAATACTATAATACCCCTTTTACATTTTCAGAATTGCAGCAAGTCATGCAGAAATATACTGACTCTGCTGCTGGACTAGATACCATCCACTATCAGCTCCTAATACATCTGCCTGAGGATTCACTCCTTGTACTTCTCAAGGCCTTTAACCATATCTGGATAACCGGTCATTTTCCGCCATCTTGGTGCCAGGCTGTAGTTGTGCCAATCCCCAAGCCAGGTAAGGATCCTTCCGACCCGGGCAACTACCGACCAATAGCTTTGACATCGTGTTTATGTAAAACTATGAAACGCTTGGTCAACGCCCGCCTGGTGTGGCATCTTGAGTCACAGGGTCTCATCACAGACCTCCGGCGCTTCCGTAGTACAACTGACCATCTTGTCCGCTTTGAGTCTTTCATCCAAGATGCTTTTGTCAACAAGCAGCATGTCTATGCAATTTTCTTTGATCTTGAGAAGGCATATGGAAGTATGGTATAATGTCTGATTTGTCGGACATGGGTTTTAAAGGGCACCTGCCCGTTTTTATTCACAATTTTTTGTCTAACCGTTCGTTCCATGTCCGTGTGGGCTCCACCTTCTCTGACTCCTTTGAATAGGAGATGGGTGTCCCACAGGGCAGCATTCTATCTCCTGTTTTATTTAGCATTAAAATTAATAACATTTTAAAGGCCGTCAAGGATGATTCTGAATGCTCTTTGTTTGTGGACGACTTTGCTTTGTGTTCACGAGGTCGAGGACTTGTGTCCCTTGAGTGGTGCTTGCAGGTTGCGTTGATCGCATCCAGGGGTGGGTGTCTCTCAACGGATTCAGGTTCTCGCCCTCCAAGACAGTCTGTGTGCATTTTACTAACCAGACGAAATTTTTTCCAGAACCTAGCTTAAGCATTGCTAGAGTGCCAATTAAGGTGGCCGAGGATGCAAAGTTTTTGGGGGTCATCTTTGACAAAAGATTGACCTTCTGCAACCATGTTAATTACCTTAGAACCTCTTGTCAGAAGGCCATCAATGTTCTTCGTGTCATTGGTCATACTGACTGGGGTGCAGACCGCATTGTCTTACTTTGACAGTACCGGGCCCTTGTTCGGTCCAAACTGGATTACGGCTCTGTGGTATATGGCTCCGCGTCCAAATCTATTCTACAGCGTCTGAACACAATTCACCATCAAGGTCTGCGAATATGTCTGGGAGCCTTCAGGACATCTCCAGTTCCTAGTCTGTATGCCGAGGCAGGGGAGCCTTCTTTCAGGCTCCGCCGCATCCGCCTCATGCTCAGCTATGTTCTGAAGCTGAAGGCCCATCCAGACATTCCTGCCTATAATTGTGTTTTTAACCCGTCATTTGCAGAGATGCACATCCGGGAGCTGTCCGTCCACTTTCCTTCCGTGTCTGACCTCATCTGCAGGTGGCCGGAGTGGACCTTGACAAAGTTAGAGAGGAGGTGTACGAAGCTAAGCTCAGAGAGGAAAGGAGGATGAATATTATCATCAAGAATCTGCCTGAGACAAAACCAGACAAGGAGGCTTTTGCTGATGTGGTGTCTGCACTGGGGCTGGGTCAGGAAGCGGCAGAGGGAACTGGCTTGGAAAGGTTAGGTAGGAAGGTAGGTGAGCGACCCAGACCCCTCAAGGTGCAGTGTACTAGTGCCAAGCAGAAGAAGGACATTCTCATGAATAGCAAGAAATTGTTTCGAACTAAAGAGTACAATATGGTGTATGTCAGTAGGGACTTGACAAAATCAGAGCAAAGAGAACAGAAGGCTTTGAGAGATGAACTGAAAGAGAAACGCAGTTTGAAGGACGGCAAGAAATACATGATCAAGAGTAATGAAGTGATTATGATAGATGAGAGTAACCATCATACAGCAAAAGAATCTGAGGATGAGGCGTCGTCAGCATCTGAGCTGAATGTGGCCTCTGCATCAAAAAAGGACTAAGTTTTTATCCTGAACCTGCCGCATCTGTACAAAATAATGTATATAATGCATCATTTGTTTCTACTTCTTCACCACATTTTTTGCATTGCGCATCAATAAACGCACACAGTGTTGTTAATAAATTTAATGATCTTCACACCTTTGTATTAAGCGAGGAATTAGACATTAGTGCCATTACTGAGTCCTGGCTTCATGGAGACATTTCAGATAGTGAAATTCACATCAATGGATACAAGACATTTAGAAGTGATAGAGTGGGAAGGAGAGGAGGGGGATGCTTGATGTATGTGAGAGATAATTTGCAGGTTAGAGAAGTGAAACTCTGTGAGGAGCAGGACTATACAGAAAGCATCTGGTGTGTTATATATGGTCACGACAAAGAAGAAACATTGTTTGGTGTTGTGTACAATCCACCCGGTGTTAGTCAGGAAAATGAGGAGAAATTGTTTGCAGTTTTAAAAGAGGCAGCAAAGTACAGGCATGTGGTTGTTACTGGAGACTTCAGCCGTCCTGGTATTAACTGGAATACGTATGAGTGTGATGGAGAAGGGGAAGGTTTGCGCGATACAGTAAGTGACTGTTTTTGGTTTCAGCATGTGGCTGTAGCCACTAGAAAAGCAAATGTGTTGGACTTGGTGTTCAGTCTGAAGAAGAGATGGTGCAAGAGGTCGAGATAGGCGATCCTCTAGCCAACAGCGATCACAACATTGTGCACTTCAAAGTGGCCTTTTCCGAGCCTAGAGACAGTAACAGCGACAGGAGGAAAGAGATAAGGGATTTCAGAAAGGCAAACTGGAAAGTGCTCAGAGAGAAGTTAGATAAGGTGAATTGGGACAATGAATTTGAAGGGAAGAGCTGCAGTCAACAGTGGGACTTGTTTCATCAAATGCTGCAGAAGGTGGTGAGAAGTTTCGTACCGTTGAAGAAAATGAGGTGTACTAGGAAGCCCAAGTGGATGAACAGAGAGGCACTCAAAAGTGTCAAGAAGAAGAGAAAGAAATGGAAAAAATACAGGCAGAGTGGTAGGCAAGAAGACTTTCTTGTATATAAACAGTGGCAGAATGGCAGTACAAAACTCATCAGAGATAGTAAATTGAAGTTTGAAGAAAAGCTGGCACAAACATCAAGAAGGATGCAAAGTCTTTTTACGCCTACGCAAGAGACAGGCTGCGCTGCAAGGTCAAGGTTGGTCCTCTGGAAGATAGCGACGGGGAGCTGCACACTGATGATGAGGAACAAGCGGACATCTTGAACAAATTCTTTGCATCAGTTTTCACGGTGGAGGGCAATGGTGACAGACCGGAACCCCAATGTAAGTTTACGGGCTTACCAGAGGAAAGACTGGTACATGTGATCTTTACAGAGGACATAGTCCTCAAGAAGTTGCAAAACCTGAACGCTAGCAAGGCGCCAGGGGTTGACGAAATTTCTCCAGCCGTACTGGTGGGAGCAGCAGAATCCGTAGCATATCCCCTGTCACTGATCTTTCAGGCTTCCTTGGACACCGGAGAGGTGCCAGTGGGGTGGAAAGAGGCAAATGTTGTGCCGATATTCAAAAAGGGTGCAAAATGTATAGCAGGAAACTACAGGCCGGTATCGCTGACTTCTCAGGTTGGGAAAGTCTTTGAAAGTGTTGTGCGGGATTTTCTGAACAATCACCTTGAGAGGCATCAGCTGATCCGAGACAGCCAACATGGTTTCTCAAAAGGAAAGTCCTGTCTGACAAACCTGCTCGTCTTCCTGGAGGACATGACACGCATGCTGGACGAAGGGAAAGATGTAGACGTCATCTACCTTGACTATGCCAAGGCGTTCGACAAGGTCCCTCACAAACGGCTTATGGACAAGCTGAAAGCACACGGTGTAGACGGAAAAGTGCTGCAGTGGATGGAAGAATGGCTACGTGGCAGGAAGCAGAGAGTTGTGGTCAACGGACAAGCTTCTCCATGGGTAGATGTGACGAGCGGAGTTCCACAAGGATCCATTTTGGGGCCGACCTTGTTCCTGGTGTTCATTAATGACTTGGAGGACGATATGCTGACCAGCGTTCTAAAGATGACACTAAGATCTACGGCGACGTCTCCGACCCAGCGGGGAGCGACAAACTACAGCATGACCTTAAGGTAGCAGAAAGATGGTCAGAGAGGTGGCTGATGCAGTATAACGTGGACAAGTGCAAGACTCTGCATGCAGGCCGTAAAAACACTTTGTCAGGTTTACACGCTGGGAGGACAAGAACTTGGAGCAGTGGAGGAAGAAAGGGACCTAGGCGTCATCATGCACAGGTCACTGTCGGTCAGTCGCCAGTGCTGCGTGGCAGCAAAACGAGCCAACAGAGCAGTGGGGCAGATCATGCGAACAGTTACAGCCAGAACTAGAGAAGTTATTGTCCCACTCTACAAAACAATTGTACGACCACATTTAGAGTACTGTATCCAAGCATGGCGACCATACCTCAAAAAAGACATCGCAGAGTTGGAAAAGGTGCAGAGGAGAGCTACAAGATCGATTACAGGGATTGGTCACCTGCCGTATGAGGAGAGACTGGCCTTTTGCAATTTGCAGAAATTGGAAGAAAGGAGAGACAGGGGAGATCTCATCGAGACTTTCAAGATCATAAAGGGACTTGAAAAAGTTTCTGCGGACATATTTTTTACTTCATGCCAGTCATCATTTTACCATAGAGGTCACAGCAGCAAACTGTTCAAAGGGAGGTCCAGACTGAATCTTAGAAAAAACTTTTTTTCCCAAAGAGTTGTGAACCCATGGAATGCTCTGAAACAATCAATTGTCGAAGCTGAAACTGTCAACCAGTTCAAGAACCGCCATGATAAAGAGACAGTTAAGGGGGTTAAAATAAGTTCTCAAACTTCCTACCCCGTCGGCCGCGCTCAGTGGCCACTCAGGTAAATTCAGGTAAAGTTTCGGAATCTCTGCAACACATCTCTCCACCCTGGCTATTACCAGTTCCTGACATCTTGCTGGACTTGAGTGCCCACAAGAAGGATTGTACTCCACCAGCCATACCAACAGAGCCTCAATGAACTCCTTTCAAGTTTTCCTGACTATTGTCGTCTTTATACGGATGGGTCCAAGTCTGAGGATGGGAGAGTGGTTGCGGCTGCAGTGTCTTCTCGCCATCTTAGACACCCATTTAAGCTCCGCCTCCGTGACCATTCCTATGTATTTAATGCAGAACTGCAGGCAATTCTGCTGGCACTCAAGCATGCCTATCAGTCTCGTGAAAGGAACTTCCTGATTTTGTCCGACTCTCTTTCTGCTCTGCAGGCCCTTCAGGGCGCGGGAACAGACCACCCACTGCTGGTGCAGATTATGCGGACTTGATGAAGGAATATTATGACATCATTTTTATTTGGGTCCCGGGCCATGTGGGCATCAAAGGCAACAGGATCGCAGATTCTGCTGCCAACGATACCCGCAGTGACCTGGTCCCTGACACAGACTGTTTATAGTGATTTTAAACCTGTGATTAGTGCGTACATAGCCCGCGATTGGCAGTCCGAGTGGGACAAAGAGGAAGGGAATAAGCTGCATGAAGCTCTGCCTACGGTGTCCGACATTCTACCTTACCTCTGCGGCAGCCGCCGTGAGGAGACTGTCCTTACTCGGCTCCACATCGGGCACACGTATGTTACGCACTCTTACTTAAACAGGATGAGCGTCCATGTTTTGCCTTTGATGAGCAGTTTTCTGTTCGACACTTTTTGCTGTATTGTGCCGATCTAATTGACACAAGATATAAACACTTCACAGCAGACCTCTTGAAGGTTTTGTTCCGGAATGTTCCCCCATACAAAATCTTCAATTTCTTGAGAGAATGCAATATTTTTTAACAAGATCTGAGCATTCATAGACTATGTGAATTTCTTTATTTGCCCTTTTTGTGAGTCTGTAGACGTTTCTTTTAAAGACATGTGCGACATTTTAGCCTGACATATTTTTAAGCTATATTTACATCTTGTCTTGAGACCTTGCTTTTAGTCTGGCTGACCAGATTTTTACCCATCCTGCCGTGAAATGGCCTTAGTCACCTGCTCGGCGTTAAACCCAAATAACCTCTACCCACAGCTACGTTCCAGTGCCCCCATTGCCCTCGCAGGTGTGGCTCCAGGATTGGCTTGGCCAGCCACACCCGCACCCACAAATAGAGGTCATGCACAATGACGACATCATCGGTTTTTGATGGTTTTCCCATATAACCCCTCGGTAATATCTCTTCAGGAGACTTACCTGAAGACTTCTGACCCTGTGTCTTTTATTCAGAGAGGCGCTCGGGTGGATTGGCTCTTCTCATTAGTAGCCAAATTTTATGTAGCCCCGTTAGCATCGACACCTGTCTTCAGGCTGTCGCAGCTCGGGTTACCTTAAAGAAGACTATAACCATATGCAGTGTTTACCTGCCACCATCCCTGCGGGTCTGTAGTAATGATATTTTTTAGTTGGTAGATCAGCTGCCCCCTTTCTTTATTTTCATGGGAGATTTTAACGGTCACGCTCACCTACGGGGTAGTGACCACTGTGATGGCAGAGGTCAGATGCTAGAAGATGTTTTTTCTCAACTTATGTGTTTTTAGCGATGGCTCACCTACCTACTCTAACCCAGGTTCAGGATCTAGGTTCTGTTCTAGACCTCACTGTGTGTGATTCTTCTCTCATGCTGGACTTTGACAGGAGGGTTCACAACTTGTGTGGTAGTGACCACTTCCCAGTAGTCCTGTCATCGGTCAGCTGTGAGGAGGATCCACCAGTGGGGCGCTGGAATTTTAAGAAAGCTAACTGGCCTCTGTTCACCTCCCTCTCTCAGTCTCATATTACAGATGAGGTGGTCATCTTCTATTTTGTTGGAGTAACAGGTGAAACCATCCCTTCTTCGATCTTGAGGAGGCATATGACACTACCTGAAAGTATGGAATAATGACTGACTTGTTGGACATGGGTTTTAAAGGGCACCTGCCCGTTTTTATTCACAATGTTTGGACTAACCGGTCGTTCCATGTCCGTGTGTGCTCCACCCTCTCCAACTCCTTTGAACAGGAGATGGGTGTCCTGCAGGACAGCATTCTATCTCCTGTTTTATTTAGTATTAAAATTAATAACATTGTAATGGCCGTCAAGGATGATTCTGAATGCTCTTTGTTTGTTGACGACTTTGCATTGTGCGCACATGGTCGAGGACTTGCGTCCCTTGAGAGGCGCTTGCAGCTGTGCGTTGATCACATCCAGCGGTGGGTGTCTCTCGATGGATTCAAGTTCTCGCCCCCCAAGACAGTCTGTGTGCATTTTACTAACCAGACGAAATTCTTTTCAGAACCTAGCCTGAGCATTGCTGGAGTGCCAGTTAAGGTGGCCGAGGATGCAAAGTTTCTGGGGGTCATCTTTGACAAAAGACTTACCTTCCGCAACCATATTAATTACCTCAGAACCTCTTTGTCAGAAGGCTCTCGACGTTCTTTGTGTCGTTGGTCGTACTGACTGGGGTGCGGACCATACTGTCTTACTTCGACTGTACCGGGCCCTTGTTCGGTACAAACTTGATTACAGCTCTGTGGTGTATGGCTCAGCTTCCAAGTCTGTGCTACAGCGTCTGAACACCATCGAAGTCTGCGGATATGTCTTGGGGCCTTCAAGACGTCTCCAGTTCCTAGTCTGTATGCCGAGGCAGAGGAGCCTTCTCTCAAGCTCTGCCGCATCCGCCTCATGCACAGCTACGTTCTGAAACTGAAGGCCCATCCAGACAATCCTGCCTATGATTGTGTTTTTAAATCATCTTTTGCAGAGATTTACGATACCCATCTGGGAGCTGTCCGTCCACTTTCTTTCTGTGTCCGACCTCATCTGCAGGCGGCCGGATTGGACCTGGACAGAGTTTCGGAATCTCTGCAACATCACTCCACCCTGGCTCTTACCAGTTCCTGACATCTTGCTGGACTTGACTGCCCACAAGAAAGACTCTACTCCACCAGCCATATACCAACAGAGCCTCAATGAACTCTTTTCAATTTTTCCTGGCTATTGTCATATCTATACGGATGGGTCAAAGTCTGAGGATGGGAGAGTGGCTGCGGCCGCAGTGTCCTCTCGCCATCCTAGACACCCATTTAAGCACCGCCTCCCAGACCACTCATCTGTATTTAGTGCAGAACTGCAGGCGGTTATGCTGGCACTCAAGCATGCTTATCGATCTAGAGAAAGGAACTTCCTGATTCTGTCTGACTCTTTTTCTGCCCTGCAGGCCCTTCAGGGCATGGGAAATGACCACCCACTGCTGGTGCAGATCAGAGGGCTCTACGCAGGCTTGATGAAGGAATATTATGACATCATTTTTATTTGGGTCCCAGGGCATGTGGGCATCGAAGGCAACAGGATCGCAGATTCTGCTGCCAACGATGCCCACAACGACCCTGTCCCTGACACACAGACTGTTTATAGTGATTTTAGACATGTGGTTAGTGCGTACATAGCCCGTGAGTGGCAGTCCGAGTGGGACAAAGAGGAAGCAAACAAGCTGCATGAAGCTCTTCCTAAGTTGTCCGATGGTCTAACTTATCGCTGCGGCAGCTGCCATGAGGAGACTGTCCTTGCTCGGCTCCATGTCAGGCACACGTATGTTACGCACTCTTATTTACTAAAACAGGAGGAGTGTCCATGGTGTTATGCCTGCGACGAGCAGTACTCTGTTCAACACCTTTTGCTGTCTTGTGCTGATCTCCCCCACCCGGGTCTGCCCTGGGGGACTTGGGTGGCGTTAACTACTTTTTAGTTCCCAGGGTCACCCTGGTCAGCCCCACAGGGTGGGTTTTTCCCTCTATTCTGGGGCATGTGTTTCTGTCTACCCTTGGTCCATTCACCTGTATTTGCCTTTTTAAAACTCTCCCTACTGTCTGCGCTGCCTGTAGCTCTTGATATTGGATGTGTGTTGCTAAATGGTCTTAGCTTTATTTAGGCCCCATGTCTTAGGTTTTGTTTAACGTATTGGACCGGCTGGTGACATACATTCAATGTTCTGTTTAGGTTTTTTTTCACAAGCAGTGCAGGCACGTCCTGAGAAAGTCTTGTTGCTGTCAGGACGTTAAGCAATGTACAATCAATCAGTCGTGCTGATCTAATCGACACAAGGTATAAACATTTCACAGCAGACTCCTTGAAGGTTTTCTTCCGGGATGTGCCCCCGGACAAGATCTTCAGTTTTCTGAGAGAGTGCCATATGTTTAATAAGATTTGAGCGTTTATAGACTATGATGTTTCTATTATTTTGACCTTTATGTGAGTCTGTCGACGTTTTCTTTAAAGACCTGTGCGACATTTTAGTCTGACATATTTTTAAGGTATATTTACATCATGTCCTAAGACCTTTCTTTTAGTCTGGCTGACCAGATTTTTACCCATCCCACCGTTAAATGGCCTTAGTTGCCTGCTCGACGTTAAACCCAAATAACTAACTAACTGTGTGGTAGTGACAACATCCCATTAGTCCTGTCATCGGTCAGCTGTGAGGATGATCCACCAGCGGGGCGCTATTATCTCAAGAAAGCTAACTGGCCTCTGTTTGCCTCCATCTGTCAGTCTCGTATTACAGAGGAGGTGGTCATGTCAGCTGATCAACCTGTTTTTTGTTTTACATCTATTTTGTTAGACGTAGCAGGTGAAACCATCCCTAAAACTTCAAAATCAGTCCCTCGGAAGCCGAGAGTACCATGGTTAAATGAAGAGTGTCGCAAGGCCCAAAAAACATGCAAATCTGCTCAGCGACGTGATTTTCGTAATCCGTCTCAAGCGAATATTTTAACCTTTAAATGACAGCGGGCGAAGCCTGTTACATTTTTAAACGTGACCACTGTGCTTCCTGGAGATGTATCGTCTCATCTTTATCTTCTAGGACTCTGTCCCAGAAAGTCTGGAAGGCTGTTCGAAGAATTAGGGGCAGGGATGGCTCGGCTTCTGTCAGCCATCTTAGAGATGGTGCCAGTTTGGTCACAGATAAAAAGGCTGTGGCCAATTTGCTTGCCTCCACCATTGCCCATAATTCTTCAACAGTGCATTATTCACCCTTATTCCAGAGAGAGAAGGAGAAGCGAGAGTCTCATATTTGTGATTTTAAATTGGATAACTCAGAAGAGTATAATACCCCTTTTACATTATCAGAGTTGCAGCAAGCCCTGCAGAAATGTAATGACTTCTGCTGGACTAGATACCATCCACTATCATCTCCTAACGCATACCATATATGAAAAATCATGTGATTACTAATGAGAAGATAGTTTGTTTGTTTTTCCATAAAAATGATTCAATATAATTTGTAAAATTAATCCCCAAAATGTGAAAATATATTTTTTCCCAAAATATTTAATTATCACTCAAAAAGTTCTAGAAGTACAATGCTGGTTAACGAACTCATTTAATATCTCCCTTGTATAAAAATAAGAAAAATTATGGACTGCAGTGTGGATCATCCGGTTTTTGTGAAACGGACATTTTCTCGCCAATGACCATCTTTATTAAAAAAAAATGAAAAAAAAAGTCTCGATAATTCTTTTAGGGACAATATCCAAAAATTTCAAGCTTGTCCATCCTCAAATGCGGGCTCTAGTTGCTTTCACACACACACACACCACACACACACACACACACACACACGCACGCACGCACGCACGCACACACACACACACACACACACAGCGTTTGGCGCCAAAACAACGTTCCCTAGCAAGGTTTGTGTATTGCATAGCTAGATGTGACGTTATTTTTATCTTGTTACTTCTTTACCAGAATTTCTGCCCCTCACGCCCAAAATCTCATATGCATGCTCCGGAATGCACTCCGACCAGCCCCATTTCAAAGTCTACCGTATATTCAATACGGTAGACAAAAACATTTTCAAGTCTTTATTTTCACATGACTCAAAATTAATTATTACGCACAACAGTAATGTGAATCAAATGACAGCCTCCCAGGTTGCACGTTACACTGATTTGTTCATGTTGAGTCTGTCGTAATTTCACCAATGACGTCACTGACAAATGTCTGACAAGTGAGATGCGCCCGCATCAATCCCAATATCCTCATTGCGTGACATCATTTTCCCAGACCATGCAGCTGAAAATTTTAGTCTTATTTTTATCGACATTCTTTGATTACAGGACAGTGACGGTGTTTTCTTTGTGTTGAGATTTGGTATACAATGACTGTGTTTTCTTTGTGTTGAGATTTGTTATACAGTGACTGTGTTTTCTTTGTGTTGAGATTTGGTATTTTTTCACAGTGCGTGTGTGTGTAGCATTTGTGACTGCTTTGCGTGGCTCAACAGGAAGTTCTTTGGTCCCCCACTCGCCCCACCCCCCACCCCAACCATGGCCAATGTGACCTTGGACTCGCCGGTAGGGATTAGCAAAAGTTTATCATTTCCAGGGAACAATTTAAAGATGTGTTTGAGCCATTGAACATGTTTCATTGATATTACCTACTAATGGTTCCTGGAAAAATACATTGTATAAACTTAGGTATTTTGATTTCATATGTTGATTTCATGGGTATGACCTTTCAGAGAAATCAATCAAAGTAGTATGCATGAACATAGCTTATTATATTCTATTATAATATCTAATAAACTATTTGTAAGTAAAATGTGATTAAAACTTTGCCTAAAATACCTGAGATGACTAAGAGTTTGTCTGAAAGCAGGCATTCTTATGTATGTGTTGACCTCTTGCTCCTTTGACCTATCAGAATAGTCCACAAACCAAGCACGCAGATAAATGCCTTCTCCAAAGCAACCTGTGGTTCATGTTTGACCTCTAAATGTGTAAAACTCAAATAGCATCTAAAAAGATTAGAAAGCTGTTGAATTATGTCTTTTGTTTTCGTCTTTATGTCCTTGACCTTTGAGAAAGGTCAGCCAAAATTATATATTGTTAAAAGACTTACCTCAAACTATTCTTGTGTCAAGTTTAAATCTCTGGCTTCTATAGTTTTCGAGAGTATTCCGATGTTAAATTTTCAGTACAGTATGTATTACCTTTAACCTTTATACAATACAATACAATACAATACAACTTTATTGTCTGTTCAAGTCGAGGCACGACAGAAATTTGCCTTTCGGCTCGTCATGAAAAAACGCTGCAAGAACATATCATGAAAAATTATCATTGCAGCAATCTATCACAAGCAATCTGTCACAAGATGGGAGGTAATGTTGAGTAGATCATACTTATCGCGGCGTTATAAACGAGAGTTATTTGACCTCATCCTTGATCAGTAGCAGTTGTTTGATAGGCATAAGGTCATCTTACATGTTCTGAGACACAAGCATGAACTGCTTGTGTGAGTAGATGTTGTGTGTAATGTATTGCTGGCCGTTACAGGTATTTAAACACTACTGTGATCTTTGACCTTGCCTGGACATATGCAAAATACAGAAAACAGTTGCTAAAACGTACTGATGAACTGGTATCTTTGTAGGCAAACACAGCAGCTCTAAAGTATCTCTAAAGATTCAGACTATTACACATTAGTTTAGGGACATATGCTCGGGCTGATAGGTGGTTTGTGCCAGATTTGACCTCACTGCTGCTACTTGATGCTACTGTTGATACTTGAAGCTACTGTTGCACTGATTAGTGTGTGTGTGTCTATGTGTATGCATGTATGTGAGCGGCAGCAAGCAGAGTAATTGAGAATGCGTGTGGTGACGTGAATATATGTAGATGTATTTTGAATGTATGTAGACGTATGTTTTATGCTATGTGTTTTGTGCATGCGTGTTTACTTCTTTTACTTCATTATGTATCTTCTGTTCTCTCTTTCTCGTGATTTTTTTTTTTTTTTTTTTTTTACGTCATTCTAAATTGTCTCTATACAGGATGATGTCTGTTCTATCCTGTGTTCTTTTTTGTTCTACGTTGCTTCCGTATCAGCATGAAGAAGTATCTTTGATCTGAAATGTCATGTTTCTAACTTAAGGGTTTTCAACCTCTATTTTCTGTTTTCCTTTCATTGGTAAAATTCATCTCTTACACAAGGTAAGTCTCGTTTATTTATATAATTGTTCAGTATTTTTGGGCATGTAGATTACCATGGTTTCTGCTGTGTTTCAGACAGGGACGCTGACAGAGGATGGACTCAACATGCAGGGTGTGGTGCCAGCTGCAGGGGCAAAGTGAGTCACAAGAGTAGTCTAACATAATCAAAAAGCCATAGACTGGCAGGTTTTCATTGTATTGTAAAATGACAACTCATCCGGCCTTCGAAATGGCCTCTTGCAAAAGTTTCTGCCAGCAATACTTTCAAGGTCAAGTCATATTTCTTTTATGATATTAATGTAATTACTTATGCATACAGCTCTGGCTCGATATGTCGCACTTTGTCATATCGCAATCCAGGATATATCGCGGAGGGGACCTTGGATCCCAAAAGAAATTGGATCGACTGCAGACGCTAGTGAACCACAATATCTTTGTCAACAGCTCAAACCTCCACCTGACGCCTCTCCCTCTTACTGTGCACATATCTCGCTTTACAAAGAACACCAAATGACCTCATCCAGATTAAGACCACACATGTTATGACAGTAAGAGCAGATTTGATATGACTTGCTCTCAAATTGCCATGCAGACATTCAAAACATAAACATGGTTTGAAAACAACCTGACAGGATTTTTTTGAGTTTGTTTTCCATTTGGTGTCTTGGTTCTGTTGAGTTTTTGAAAATATTATGAGTGGCTTATGAGAAATTGAGATTTTAAATCTAGAGGTTAAAATGTGTCTCTTGTGACAAAGGATGACAAATTCTTTCATTCTTTCTAAACTATCGGTTAGATGATATCTATAATTGATTAAGACCATTCCTTTAGGTAGTTCAACTTATCCGATTTTTCACAGAGTTGTTCGACTTAAACGTTGTTTTTCTACGGACCAAAATTATGTTCATAACACACAACATTCTTATAAAGTAAGAATAAGATATGAAAAATTATCTTCAAACAAACAAAAAGGAGGTTTTCTTACCAAAATACGTCAGAATTTACTGACACCTAAAATAAATCTCTTAGATGCCGGGGAAAGAGACTCAGACAGACAGACACCATAATATGGGGAACTTCCCAGCGACTTCTGTAACAAATAATTCATGATGTTATTTTTCCTTGTGGCAATTTTTCTCAAATCCTCTAGGAATTTACACCCAAATGAACAAACTCATTGCATGTGGATGAGAATTTAATCTGTATTCCATCTTTTCATCCCAGTAAAGTCAAACTAACAAATTGATATGCAGAAATGAGTACAGTTCTTATTTTTGTACCATCATTAATGATCAACAAAGAAAGAAGAGAGAATATGCGTAACACGGACCAACCGACTAATTTTTTGGTTATTGTCCTCATTTCCTTACGATTGTTACATGTTTGGCTGTAACCATATAATAATACTAATCAGTGGCAAAAACAAAAAGAAAACACAAGAAATGTGACGCAGTGGTGGCATTAAAGCAGTCTGCTCAAGGGTGGGCTTTGATTGCTAAACTTTCCTGATAAAACGGATTCTCAATGACTTTTCTACTCATTTCACAATCCAAGTAAATATGCACACGCAACAAAGGTTTTCTAGCGCCCCTGGTAAATGTCGTTGGAACTTTTAAAAAACCTGGTGCTGATCATGTTTATGTGTTCAGGGAACATTGCTCTAATTATCCATGTGTCCCCAAACCTTGAAGGTGAGCCCCCCCCCCTCCCCCCTCCTTCCCATTTTGTGTTTATTTTATTGCTACGCATAGAAGAGAACCGAAGAGAGCAGAGAAGTCTTTCATTACTTACATTTAGACTACAAAACCTGTTAGCTTCTTTGTTCAACATTATTGTATGACATACTGGGATCGTTTGAATGCAAAGCAGGTATTGCCAACTATTGATCCTCTGTTGTCAGGAACAGGTCGTGCGCACACAGGTACCCACACACACACACTCAAATTGTTTAATCATGACTACGTTCGACAGGCACGAAGTTCAAGGTGTGCAGCAATCGACAGCAAAACATAATCAGAAGGTGCCAGTGTGAATATGTCGCTGTGTGTTAAAAAAAAAAAAGAATATTTGAGTATGACTTATCCTAGTTCGGTTAGATTTAATGGAGCCATTTTTACTTAAAAATTAGTCATAGATAGAGCAGCCTTGGACACGGGAAAAAATGGTTCGACTTGGATTAGTTAACGCAAACTGGACCGTTTTAGAAATACAGCCCTGAAAATGGCGAATAATTTACTCGACATGGCAAGTGATTTTTTTGGGGGGCGAGTAAAAAAAAAATCCACTCACCAAATGCGAGTGTGCTCATGCATTTTCCAATCCGTACTTCTTCAGTCCTAAATCCGAAAGTGCCCAAACGTTCAACCTTTACTTCTCGTAATACTAAGCAAGCAATAGCGACAAGTCAGGGCTACAAAATCACGTACTGAAAATGTAACTACGGGGTAGTCAGACGCACTAAAATTCAGTGCATCTGCGTCCGAGATGCATCATCCTTGCACCACCGTGCGTACCCTAACAGAGGTCGGTGCAGTCGTTCTACTTTTAGTGACAAGTTGGTTCGTTTAGCCGCTCGCTTGGTCGCAGCTGCGTTCAAAATCACCCCGACTCCGGGGTCCGTGCGAGTGTAACTGGACAGGCAAACTGTTAGTTTACGTGTGGTGTCAGCATGTTTTTACAAAGTGCACGCTACATTTTGAACGCGTTACTTGCAGTGACGTCACCATTCATACTATTATGGGATACGGCATAGTGCGTTTCACTTTCGATCTTGAACGAAGTTGTAAATGGCGGAGAAAAAGCAAAGGAAGCTGGAATGCTTCTGATTCTTCAATCCGGCACCGTCTCATCGTAATAATCGCTTAGAAGAAAGTTGCACTTCGACACCGTCGTCTCCATAAACAAGCGACAGTACCAGAATGTGGCACCACCGCTGCGACTCTCAGTTTTCAGAGTTCATGGCTGCGTGTATTTCCATGGCTAAAGCACGACGGCATACGGATGGCATGCGCAGTGTGGATGGAGGCGAACTCAAAAAGCAAGTCCAGAAATTTGAACAGAAATAGTTTGTCAGTTGTTTTTTTTTTTTGTTTGTTTTTTTTGTTTTTATCGTGGTCGATCCGTCCATCTTATACAGGTATTAGGCAAAAGCTCTGAAATTGGAGAAATACGTCTTTCGGGTTAAATGGGTTGAAACCATCTTTTAAGTACATTAGTTCACATACACACACACACACACACACACACACACACACACACACACACACACACACCATCACACACACACACACACCATCACACACACGAGAGAGAGAGAGAGAGTTTAGACAAGTCAGACTTTGGTTGTCAATCTTCATTCAGCAGAAAAAGCTATATTGTCTGTTACAATACATTATCAAACGATCATACAAATAAATATATGTTTTTCTGTGTGTGTGAGAGAGAGACGGAGAGGGAGACAGGCTTTTGCATGATAGCTCACCAGTTAAAGAATAAGTATCATGGAAAGGACACACACACACGCTGTCACAACACATTTGAAGAGGAGAGAGCGAAATGAGTTAATTTATTTTAAGGAACATACAGATGATGCAGTTTTTCTTAAATAAATCTGTGGACCCTCTATAATGCTCAGATGAGGGTCTATATACCTGGGGGTCTACGGACCCTTTAACCTGTTGTGAAAACAGAACTGGAAGCCCTGCTATACTAACAAACAAACAAACCAAAAAAATAATTAAATAAAAATCCCACAACAGTTCACATGGGGATTTTGTCAGTTTTTCTCCACTTAATACTATCAAAAGCCTGAAGTCAGGACATAAACATTAACTTGGTTATGATTGTCTGTTCAAATATTTGTTCTCAATGCCTCTGGGCAGAAAACACTCTCTAACATTGGGCGCCAAACACTTGTGGTACATTATATTGTTGCGTTGGGCTATTTTCAGTACTAGTAAAAATTTCAGTTTGGCTAGTAACATTTTCAGTTTGGCTAGTAAAACTTTGAAGTCGCTAGCCAAAGGCTGGTGGGCAAAATTTTAGACTTTCAGGGCTGAAAATGAACTACATTGTATAATGAGTCCTAGAAGAGCAGCTTTGGTCAAGGGGAAAAATGGTTCGACTTAAATGTTTTTTGACCTATCCGTCTTTGACAGCGGCACATGGAACTGCATTAACTATATATATATAGATATATATAATATATATTTTTTTTTTTTTTAATTTTAAAGTTCGACTTATTTGACTTTTGAGCAGAGAACCACGTTTGACTTATCCGAAGTTCGACTTAAGCATCATTGAATGAACAGCTTTGGCCGGGGGGAAAAATTTTGTTCGACTTAAGCGTTGTTCGACTTGTGACAAAAGAAGATGTGCAACAAAAGCTGACTCGTCACAGGTCACAAGTAACATGCGATACCCAACAAACCTGGATCAAACAAAATATTTTGAACTCGCTGGAACGGATTCATTGTGCAATGCTAACGCAAACTGACACAAAAAGTTTCTGTGTAGCTGTGAACAAAATGATCATGAGCAGAGATGATATATTAACTTCACTCGTGACTCATTTGAGCAGCGACAGTAAAGTTAGTTTTTACTTGTCGCAGGAAACACAGCGTTGCTCAACTTGCTGGATTTTGTTTTGAAAAAAGTATTTCTTTTCTCGTATAACTGTTTCTAAAGGGCATTAAGTTATTCAGGATACAAGATTACTCACAGTAGCAGGAAACCTGGTGAGAAATGACAGCAGTAGCTCCACCACCACAATCACCACCACAAGAAGAAGAAAAAGGCACAAGTTGAATTTGCTTTGAATTTTATTTTATGATTAAATAAGTGTTTTGTTTTGTTTTTACTGTATGTTCCAATGGTAGGCTGATGAAGTCAGAAAGAACTTTGTAAGTAAACCCTGGATCTCAAGTCAGGACTACAGGACTGAAGACTGTCACCCATGGTAATGCAAATCAATCCCTTACACGACAGCTGATTATATTCAACCTGTCCAGTATCTCTTAGTGCAGTCTGACAGCTGATTAACCATTGGAAAGCAGCACTTACACTGTACTCTGTTAGCAATGTTCACTGTGATTTTGTTTTGTTAGAAACACTTGTCACTCAGTTGTCAGGCTCTGCTTTAAAATCTGAAAGATTAATTTACCATTCAGGACACTAGTCTGGCACTGTTCTTTTCATAGTGAACCTTTATCCTATGCAGTTCATTACAGTGAATTGATTAACTCATTCGAGACGTGCTGCCTCAAATGAGTTAAGAATCAAGCTTGCCTTGTTCAGTAGCTTATAATGGAAATTTATAAGATCATGGAAGGTGTGGCGCCTCCCTACAGCACTGCACCTTCCAGGATCTTACGAGTTAAACAAAATCACCCACCTGGCAAAGGTAGGTCTCGCCATGAGTCCACTGCACCTTGTAGTACTCATCAACGCTGCTGAAACTGAAACTTTAAGTCAGATGTAATGCTTAAAAAACTTTTTTTTAAAGCACAGAAAGAGAGATCAGAAAAATAATTCCAGTGTACCATGTGGGTCAGATGGATTCATAAAATTGTGTTTCTTGTGACCAGTGACACAATTTAAATTTGCATCACGTCAGTTTTTTCCCTGTTCATACCATAAGCCAGTGCTTGAGTCACGAAAAGCAACGTTCAAGAATTTTAATTCATTACTGCAAGAATCCATTCCAAAAAGCAAAAACAACACTTGCCATTTCGATCTAAAAATGTAATTTTCGTGTTTCATGTATCAATATTGTGTTACTTGTGACAGAATTTTTTTAGCGTGATGCTGATGAAGAGCTTGCCACTTTATAAAACTGCCATGATCTTCCCAGGAAAAAGCAGCGTGGGTGTGTACCGCCGTCTTTCCGTATTTCAAAAATGCAGATTTGGTGCAATAAAAGCCTCTTTTTTTTTTTCCACTGCTTCGGCGTTTTTCACTTGACTGTTACACCACAACTTTGGCACGCTCAGAACCATGTCAACACGACCTGTTTTCACAGAGGCTGATCAATGTTTCTCTCTTCTTTTTAAATCATTCCTTTCAGGTCAATCCCATTTTTGAACCAGGGAGCAGTTCCAGTAATGTTCACGTGTCAGTTGTGACAATACGTGTATCGAATGACAGACGATTTGTGTGTACACCGCAGCGGCATAAAACGCCCCGAGAGTGTCGAGCAGGTGTTGTAGTATTAAAGAGTGATTCCTTTTTTATCATTCTCCCTCAGCCTCAAGTTTTGATATTAGAAGTGAGTTGTATGCTGACAGTTGTACTGAAAGTGACATACCAGTAGCCAAGCGAAATGCATTTTCACGGCCATTTTACACTTGATTCTGCCACAAGAAAGAGTAAACAAGATTGTTCATCATCCATTCAGGTATGAAAACCACTTTTATTTTTCCCATCAAACATTTTTACATCGATATTACACACTTGTTTGTTAGATATCGGTCATATAAAGTAATTATGGTCTGTTGTGTGAGTAGAGGGTCATCTGGGGCACCTTTTGAGAGTTAGCCATTTATAATGAAAGATTTGCTACAGATTCCACTTCACCAGTTAAGCTGCTCAGTGTGGCAGGTGAGATTTCATTGACATTTGACCTTCAAGGATCTCTTCCACATGAGGAACACACATGCACAAAGAGCATTGTGGCACAGATACAATGGATTTTGAAAGTTAGGATTGTCAGAGGTGGAAGTTGTTCTCTGTTGACATACAGGTGGGCCGCGAGATACTCCACTGGCTGCATCTGACTCAGTTTAATCGGATTACACTCCTTTGTGGCGACTGTTTAACTAACATTGAGAAAAAAGGATCGCGAAGTTGTCTTTCTTGTGAAAGTGCTACCTCCTTGTGTCAGAAGTTAAGAACAAATGTACAAACGCCTCAGTCTATTGCCAGTCAAGCGAGGTGTCATCAACAGGTGGACAGTACTATACAGATAAACAAAAGCGATGCACCGTGCCCAATCACAATGTGTAGACATTGCTTCCCAGGACTTCTGAATGTATCACTGAACACATGATCAACCCCTTCATGTCAAAAACACAGGTGTAGTTTAGGACTCATAACTTCTGTTGGTCCCCAATGCCTGCAGTGGCATATTATAAGTTATTGGTAGCAGGTGTTTGCTACACAGATCCTTGTAGGCCTTTGGGAGGTTAAAGGAACCATTGTACCCCAAAGGCTGAAGGCCTGGGGGGTACAATGGTTCCTTTGACCTCCCTCAGGCCTACAAGGGTCCGTGCAGCAAGCCCCTGCTAACAATAACATATTTGTTTTCATTCCTCCAATGTTTTTATAAAAGAAATCAAGAAGAAATTTACCGACCTGGATCAGACATGACTGACGACAAAGGAATAAACATTTATACATGATAGACTTATGACGCAATTTAAAATCTTTCATGACGTTGCCATCTTCAGTAGCGTGCCTGTTGTTTCGAACAACACTAAGTAACTTTGTTCTTTAGAACGTTTTAGTGATCTTTTATAGAACAAAACTGGCATCCAAGACACATCAGAAAGAGGGCTACAAAAATTCGGCCATTAGTTGCTACAAGGGTTTTTTGTATCCCGTCACATGGTACAGTTTGCGCTAAAGAGATTGGTCGTGTGACTTAGGGATGAAAACAAGAAGGTTTGTGTCATGAGGACAATATTCCAGGTGCCAGTAGTGTGTGGCAAATGCCTCAAGCAATTGCTTTCACTTCCTGTGCCAACTGCAACAAAGGGATCGTTTACATTAGTTCATGTTTAGTGTTCCATTATCTTTGACCTTTTAAAGTTGCCAGGCTGATCAGTCACTGCTACCCTGGATCTGCCATGGTCAGTCTTTGTGCTGGAATGATCGTGCATTTGTTTTGAAAACTTGTGAAAGCGTTTGACTTCAGAAGTGAAAGGACCATTAATTAGACTGGGTTGGTTTGAAGTCCCCCAGTCAGCCCCTTTCTGTGGTCGAGGCAGGCTCATAAATAGCCACGCAGCATATGTTAGTAGCGGCACCCTTGTGTTCCTTCCGTTCCTTCTTTCCAACTCATGACCCCCCCCCCCCCCCCCCCCACCACCACCACCTAGTCAACCTCAATATTCTATGGAATCCAGCAACCGCGCCGTGATATATCATGTCGGAGTTGTATTTCAGTCAATGGCACCTGAACCCTTGCCCCATGCACTGACATTGTGAATCTATATACAGTTGTTCAGATAGACAACATTCTATCTGTTGGCTATAATGAAGGTAATACAGCTGTTCCAGGAGAACCCTGTCCTTGCTGCCTGTTGATTGTGCTGCCAGTACCTGCTTGACATTCAGTCCCAGTCACTATCTAATTTGTGTTTCAGGTTTGAACCTGAGATTCGTGACATGAACCAACTGGGGAAGGGGCCACTAGTGGAGGCTATGGCCTCGTGTCACTCGCTGACTGTCATCGAGGGACAACTGATGGGTGACCCTCTTGACCTCATCATGTTCAATGCCACAAATTGGGTAAGGGTGTGGTATGGAGTGCAGATGTCAGCCTGTGCAAAGTGCTATATTGTAAAGCAATACAGCCTGTGAGTTGCTGCATTATCCTATTAAACACTGACACTCTACATCAAGATGTGGATCAACCAGGATAGTTTGACGATGATTACACAATGGACCCACTCCGTAAAATGTCCCCTTCTCTAACCCACCCTGATCCACACACACTGGCACACAGAAATAAAAACGGACATACTGCAATTTCCGCCATTCATAAACTCTGTGGTCTGGCATAGCGTAGCTATTCTGAAAAGAAATAATAGCACGAGCCGCAAAATGACGTCACTTCTTTTAGGGACAATATCATACAATTTCAAGCTTGTCTGTCCTCAAACATGGGCTCTAGTCACTGTCACGTACACACACACACACACACACACACACACACACACACACACACACACACACATACGGCGCTTTGGCACCAAATAGACGTTCTCTAGCAAGGTTTGCGTAGCTAGATGTGACATCATTTTTATTCTGTTACTTCTTTGCCAGAATTTCTGCCCCGCATGCTAAAAAAATGCCATGTGCATGCTCCGGAATGTACTCCGACCAGCCCCATTTCAAAGTCTACTGTATTTTCAATACGGTAGACAAGGTGAAAATACCCAGTGAAAATCTACACAACCTTGGCATAAATCTACCTAGTGTAAATTTGTGCTGTTGCTGTTCCATTGAGATATTTTTATTTTAGTAAATTCAAGCCTTTGTCGAGTTATGCTGGGCAAAATCATGCTGTGAAGACTCACGCTGAGTTTATTTAGTTCTAAAAATAAATTTTATAACAGAGGAGGAGCACATTTGCTGGGTATGTACGCCTGGGTGGATTTGCATTTTGGTGGGTAGTGTCGAGTTGGAAAGTTTATGTCTATAAATATAGTGAAATTGACCACTTCAGCACCAAAGGCAGTATCAGAAGAACTCTGGTAAAGTTTTGTTTTGGACTGGGTACATAAATTATATTGAGCAAGATTTTGCTTAGCATAGTGCCGATAAACAGATGTGATTACTTTACCCGAATCAAAATGTCCTTGTTTGATGACTCGGACATTTTGATTTTATGTCTTGTAATCACATCTGCCTGTTATTGGCACTGTATCAAGCAAAATGTTGCTCAATATAATATAATAGCTTGATGCCTGCCAGCTACAAACTATTCTGGCACCACCTTAGAACTACCAAGCATAAACAGATGACTGTTATGTTAGAGGTTAGTGTATCGTAATTACCCTAATTATTCAACCACTTTTTACAGTCACTTTTTCAGCTCAGGTCAAATATTTAGGAGTATTAAAAAGTAGATTGACTGTGGAGTTGGCGTGGTCAAAATTTTCGAGGCTCTAGTTTTACCTTGCAAATGCTTGCCAATTGACCTGTTCATGTTTTTACCTCATTTGAAACACCAACAGCAGTGTGTCATCCCAAATGGGAGGACCCACAGATGAATGATAACACAGTAAGTTTCTAAATCTGATCCCGACATTAGGCTAAATCATTGTTTATGCACCCAAAGAAATTGTTTAATAAATTAGATGCAAATGTGATCATCTTTCATTCCTACTGTTTGCTTGAAATGTGCATTGTTCAAAAGTTATTTGAAAAACGTAGGAGGCTATAGAATATCATATGTGCCACACTCACCCTGTGGAAAATCAATACAGCCGTGACCCCGTCTTCACCTTCCACCCCCACCACCCATCCCTCACTTGTGGTCTGGGCACTGGTCACAAAATTGAGGCTTGACATATAGTGGTCACACAAAAAAAGGGAATGGAGTCAATGAAGCTTTATTTGTTAAGAATTCTCAAAATCGGTATGACTTAAATGAAATCAAACCTAGTTTTGTTTTTATTTTATTTTTGAAATTGAAATATTTTCTTAGAAATAGTCAGCCGTGACACTGGCCTTTGCCCACTAATTCCATTTTGATGGCTGTCAATCTGACCACATGACTCGTACACCAAAAACAGTTTGGTGAAAGTATAGGCTAGCATCGTGGCTAGTCTTTGACGTAAGTCGTTATTATACGGACTTTGAGAGTTCATGGCAGTTTTAGTGGAAACTTAACATCCCCTACTTTTCTTGAGTACTACATGCTGCTGAAGTTACGACAGTCCTTTGAGAAAAGAGGGTCTACAGGTGAAACGCTCATCATCTCCATGAATACTAGATTCTCATGTGCCTCTGTAAAGTGCTGGGGCTCGTAGGAATCTGTCTCGCTGGCTCTGTGTTACGTTATGATGCTCGATTACCTGCTGTGTGTAGGCATTGTAGGGGACTATGTGTCACTGATCACTGCGAATCTGACCTAATTTTAGAATTTTCATCCTGAGCATTCAAAGCACATGTAGAATTGCACCATTCAGAATCAGGACTGTGACTCGGTTCTTAGAACCTGGATGTAAGAACACAGTGGGTGCTAGTATATCCCTGTCGATCACTCGCTTTTGTGACATGTTACTCTTCAGTTTTCTGCGTCAACTGCACTGTCGTGAAACAAGCATGTAATGCAGATTGTGTTCCTTGACACGAAAAGTGATGGAAAAAGAAATCCGTATATCCACATGGAGTAATCGAGCATATGAGGAATTCTACATACAAATAACAAAATAGAGATAATTTTACCCAGCAAGAAGCATAGATTCTCCTGAGCCCCCACACCCTGTGGGAGCACTTAAGCATCTATTCCTCTTGCAAGATGATGTCGGGTGTTTCGATACAGGGATTTTCCACGTAGTTTGGGCTTAGGGTAGAAACACGGGTTATGTTACCATTAATACGCCAAATTTGCCTCTGCTGTTTTTTCTTTTTTCTTCTGCTATTAAACTCAATGATTTTTTAAAACTTTTGTGGTGCAGATTTTCTCTACAGGTGGTGGTTGAACATTTAGGATGCGATTTTTCAGTGCTGGTAAAAAAAAATTGCAGGTTTATATTTTGCTGTAAAATGTTCAATCTTCAAATCTTTGCCGGGATATTTAAGGCGGTCGAATATTTAGAGTAATTGTGGTAGCTCTTTGCCTACAGCTGATGGCTCCATCCGCTGCGAGACAACTTCCCATAGCACACTATGCATCTTGAGATCCACCCAGCCAAGGTTCGCTTGTAGTGTGTGTGCTTGGCTATTTTCAGTGCTGATTGTGTCTTTACAAGCTATTTCTTGGCATGCACACCGGATTCAGACATGAACCCATGAACAGAATTGCTTAGTGGCAGAGTACATAATGCAGAAAAGTTACTAGGAGGCAAAGAATTACAAAGAGTGACTTTATCTGTTACCTGGTAGTCATAGTCGTAGTATGATTGCAATCACACCAGACGCATGCACATAGGGTTATTGTAAAGAAACTTCACTTAACTGCAACTCGTCACATGTGGCATAAGGTTGTAGACCACACTGGAGTAACAGTTCCAACAATATTTTATTGCAGCGATGCGATCTCCACACAATGCATCCACAAATGCACCAACACTGATACACTGTCTCCTCTACAATCCATCAACACTTTTGACACTCTGCGTCTCTCATACAATGTACACACATACTCCCTAACATGGTATTTTATACTATTTCAGATTTTCAGAACAATCCAGCAAATTCTCCCAACACAATCGGAAAAGAAAACGTAACCAAAACTTATTAATATTCATTAAAAAATAACTTTCTAAAAGTTACTACAAATTTCCACTACCCTCTAAGCGCCTTTGATACAATGTTATGAAATGTTGCCGACAACTTTGACGTCATATATGAGGTCACTAGAAAGATGTAGGTCAAACTTTACATCATCGTAGCAAAACTATGCGTCACAACAAAAATTGATCGCAATTCTCCGTGCAGAAGAAAATGAATCCTACTAAAAAGCTATGTAATTCTTATCCAAAATAACTCAAATGAATATTGGTTCTTTCCTATGATTAACACACATATCCTCTCAAATAATAACACAACCACAAACATAACAATCTGGCAATTTGACGTAGCGTAAAGTTGGGCAGGTACAAGCTGTGTCTGTGCTGTTTACAGGAACTAGAGGAGCCAGGTGAGGACCAGACGCGATTTGACATGATGGTGCCCACAGTGGTGCGACCCAAAATGCAGCAGGTTCGCCACTATGCCAGCACAGAGCAGGTATGCACACAGCGACGAGAGAGTAAGTGCAACATAATCTTACACTCAAGCAATCTGTTGTTAAAATGGAGGCTGCAAGCACCATGACCATTTTCCATGAAATTAATGTAGCTTACAATACGGCAACAGGTGTCCATAAGATATCGTCCAGCTTGAGCAGTTTGCAACATGAAAACAACAACAAATTGGGTCCGAAGATACCTTGTTGACAGTTATTTTCTGACCCAGTGTAAAAAGGATTGTGAACCATGCACAAATTGTAAATGTTACTTTGTGCATCTTGTTCTGTCATGTTCAGTCACTCTGCAGTATGATTGTAAATTTGTTGTAAAGGCTTGATGTAGTAGTAGTAGTAGTAGTATGTGTGAGGACAAAATAGGCCATGAGGCCTTTGCAAATGTCCTTTCTTCGACAAGTTTAATTACTGTTATGCATGCAAATTTTCCTACAAATCATTCATCATAGCAATAGAAAATCCCTTTAAATTTCGTAATTCATCCAGCTGGTTTTTAAAAGAATTTATGTTAGGTGCTTTTTTTTAAATGAAACTGGTGAATCGTTCCAAACAGTAGCAAATCTGTTAGAAAAACAAAACTTCTGCAGGTTAGCGTTCCAATGCCGTACGAAGATTTTCCCCTCAGAGTTTCAGGTTCTGTCACTAAACCGTGCTGCAAAAAAGTCATTCCAATTTAGGTCATCTATGTCATTATAAATTTTTAAAACCTGGATTAAGTCTCCCCGTATTCTACATCCACGTAAGGAGTGTAGTCCAAAATATTTAAGTCTGTCTGATTAAGTCATATTTTTACATTCTTTAACCAGCTTTGTTGCTCGTCTCTGTACCCTTTCAAGTGCAACTGATTATCTCTTTAAACCTGGGTACTATACAGTGTTTGCATATTCTAAATGTGGTCTGACTAGTGATTTATACAGTTTACTAAAAATGTCCTTATCCAAATAATTAAAGGCTCTCAACTACTGCAACCATTTTGTTGGCCTTACTGATATAGTTATAAATATGAGGGTCAAAAGATAGAACTTTATCAAAAACAACACCTAAGTCTCTTTCCTCCTCACAAGATACCACCTTTGTTTCTTCAAAAACATTACCGATGACATGACTTTGTGGTGGAAGTGTCTACTACATACTCAATTCTAGCCTAAGAACCCGTTGTGTTACCACACAACCCGGGAGGCACTCGGGGAACCCCCAGAGGGGCAAAGAGTTGTCTCCTGTTCCTGCCCATCCGGTTCCGAGTCACGTGGTGACTAACCAGTCATGCTACTTAGGCTCACACCGTTCAGACATGTTTGCTCTAGCCTATGGACTTTGAAACTTTTTCGACCGGTTCGCCGGTCTTGCGGACTCTTGGCTTCTTCTTGGTTTCTACTTCGTCGGCCCTACCTGTGCCCTGTGTGGGTCTGTGGTCCCCTCATCATTAGCTGCTGCCCTCTCCTGCGTCTTGGGTTGTTGGGCTGCACGATGAGCTTCGCTGGGACTTCGCCCTCGTTCGTGCCGTGGGTGTTATGGACGTTTCTTCCCCCGTTCCCGCTCCGGCGGAAAGGTAAGGTAGCTGGGTTGGCCCTCGGCCGGCTCCTGGGCTGGGCACCGGTTCTAGCAGGAACGAAGACAGTCTTCATCTTCGTTGTAACTTGCTCGCCAAAAATCTCCCCTTAGCTTGGCGGGGCCCCACGTGTCCGCGCTCACTCACCTTTCAGCTGATTGGTGTGGCAAGATTGGCGCTTACCTGCTGGCTTGTACCTTGTATGATTTTGCGGGATAGGTTATGCGTCCATGGCTCGCTTAGCTTGGCAGGGCCCCTCGTGCCCGCGCCCTGGCGCCATTACGTTGGTAAATGTTGCTGTGCCAGACGCTTGCTTAATGCCTGTACCTGTCATGACATGCTTGACTTTTGTTGTACATAGTGCGTCGTATGCTTGCCTTAGCTTGGCAGGACCCCACGTGCCCGCGCCCTGTCGCCATTACGTTGGTAGATGTTGCTGTGCCAGACGCTGGCTTCAGGCCTGTAACTGTCATGACGTGCTTGAGTTTTGTTGTACATGATACCTCATATGCTCGCCTTAGCTTGGCGGGGCCCCACGTGCCCGCACCCACTAGCTTTACGGGGATAGATTTTGCAGGCCCTGACGCTTGCTGACAGGCTTGTACCTCGCTGTTGTGCTTTGTGTTTTTTCCCGTCGACATCTCGCCCTCCCCACTTGTGATCTCGCCGCTGACCGACCGTGTTTGTCTGCTTGTAATTTTCTTCCCCTGTCTCCCTTCTGCCCTTTCAGTGTTGGTTTTTGCATATTATCAGTGTCGCTCCCCTACCACACTCACACACGCACACACACACACACACACACACGCTCGCAGGCACGCACGCACACACACACACAAACACACACACACACACACACACACACACACACACACACACACACACACACACACACACACACACACACACCTACTGTACTTTTTCTCCCTTGTGTATTATCAGGTCGCTCCCCTACCACACCGCTCACACACACACCGACACACACCCACACACACACACACACACACACACACACAGACACACACACATGGAGACAAAAGCCTCAGAGTGGGTTACCTACCATTTTATGTGAAAATGGGTTCCCATATTTCTATTTATTCTGGGGCTCTGGAATTGATGCGAATGTTTAGAACTCACCTTATAACTAAGCTCTATAACTTAAAATAAAATAGACATTTTCTAGAAACAGAGCCACTAGATGGAAAAAAAAAAAAGGGTTTCTACCAATAAAGTGGGTGTCTCTCACACAAAAACTGGCATTACAGTGAAAATGGGTGTCATCACAACATTAGGCGTCTGTAATAAGGTCAAGTTCATGGAATACTTCTTTTTCACATTATTATTTTTTTTATTTATTTTTTTTTTCTTCAACTTAATGTGTATGTATGCTTTAACATTGTATGGTGCAAAATTCAGTAAACACTGGCCCGTAACCTTTCGATTATATTTTTACAGAGGAAATCTTTTAAACATTGCTGCATTTTGTCCTTCTGAAGCAAAACAGTTTATCATGGCATTTATGTGAGTATCAACATAATGTATTCTGGAAATTAAAGGACTCTTTTTTTTTTTTAATGTACTCTTGAGTTTCAGACAAACAGCAACAGAGCATTTTGAATATTAACCCTTATAATTCGGAATACGCCAGTGTGTGCAACAAGTGTGACTGAAATAGTCCAAGGGTAGTGCCAGAATAGCTTGGCGCCTCTAGGCGCCAAGCTATTGTGGCACCACCCTTGAACTAAAGCCATTGGTCTATGTCCTCATTTGTAAGTACTGTAATGTAGCTTGCATATAATTATGGCAGTGAACAAATCTGAAGCTTTTAACCTCAGTATGATGCGGGTCAAAAAGTGTGGAAAAATATGAAAGATAGAAAAAGACCCAGACGAAGAAACTAACACTTAACTTATTCTACCCCAGAAACACCACAGCAAAATACAGATCCACCATGATAGTTCAAGGGTGATGCCAGAATAGCTTGGCGCCTATGGGCGCCAAGCTATTCTGGCATCACCCTTGAACTATCATGGTGGATCTGTGTCCTGCACTGCAACGCAGTCTTCAGAAGACGACTTCAACATTTGGGGATTCTGGTCTTGGGGTAGAATAAGTTAAAATGACAGAACAGAACACTGACATTAATTAATTAACTGACAACATAAGAAATCACTTGAAACTTCAGCCTTTATTAATCACATCAAAGGTGCATGCATTTAAAAACACAGTAATTGTTTGTAAACACTTCAAATCAAACAATCAAGAGCAGTCAAACCTTTTTCTGGCAACTTTGTGATGAGGAAAACTAGTTCTTGCCCAAGTTCGGCAAGTAAAGGGTTTCCGCGACTTATGTGCCTCTATTGATAAAATAAAGAGAGAAATATAATACCAAGTTGTAGCAAGTGCGACAATAAAGTTTAGCCGAGTTGGTATACCTCGTCCAGTGGCCTAGGTTAAATGCACCAACGGTGCGAATGTTGCTATTTTGGCACCAGACCGGTCGCTCGGACCGGTCTGGCGCACCTGATCGGTTTAGAGCGTGTGCTTTCTGCACCTGTAATGGGCAACCATCGGAGAAAGAATCACATGACCGTCGTTTGATTGCTGCAAAATAACATGAATAAAGAATAAACCCTTTCCCATATATGCAATACGGCAATAATGCATCCATCCTTATGCTAGCACCACGAAACATTACGCGATTTGGCAGATTTGAAAAATAGCTTTTTTTAATCCTCAATGGAGGTGATTTTGCGACATCTGCATCGTTTGTGGCAGAAAGCACCGTTATAGTTGAAGTTCGAGAAATGAGCGCACTGCATGTACGATGGACTTGATTCGGTGGTGTGGGGCATGACCCAAGCCTCCGTCATCTCAACACAAAACTGGCGTGTTACTTACTTACTTACGCCTGTCACCCCTACCCGGGTATAGGCCGTCGACGAGAGACCTCCAGCAACTCCTGTCCTGTGCTTCTCCTTCGATTCTACTCCAGGTGGTTCCCAGTCTCTTGATGTCTGCTTGGAGGTCTTGACGCCAGGAGTTTCTCGGCCTACCTCTTTTCCTCTTTCCCTGGGGGTTCCATGACAATGCCTGCCTAGTGATACTGGAAGCTGGCTTTCTCAGACTGTGACCGATCCATCCCCATCTTCTTCGCCCAATTTCATTCTCTGCTGTTATCTGCTCTGTTCTCTCCCAGAGTCTGACGTTGCTGATCTTCTCTGGCCAGTGGATTTTCAAAATTCTTCTAAGGCAACTGTTCATGAAGGTCTGTACTCTGTTGACTGTGGTTTTTGTCAATCTCCATGTCTCTGGAGAACTGCTTTTACATTGGAGTTGAAAATCCGGACTTTGGTGTGTTGTGACAGCTCTCTGGAACTCCACACTTTTTTCAACTGGAGAAAGGCTGCTCTGGCTTTACCGATTCGTGCTCTGACATCTGCATCAGTGCCGCCTTTTTTGTCTATGATGCTCCCGAGATAGGTGAAGGACTCCACCTCCTCCAACGGGGTGCCAGCAAGCAAGACTGGTTCTTCTCTGGTTGCGTTTAGCCTCATTGTCTTTGTTTTCTGTTTGTGAATGGTGAGGCCCACTTGGGACGAGATGTCAGCAAGCCTCGTGGTCTTGTCCTGCATTTGTTGATGAGTGTGGGACAGTAATGCCAAGTCGTCTGCAAAATCGAGGTCGTCAAGCTGTGTCCACAGTGTCCACTGTATTCCACTTCGTCTGTGCTCTGTGGTCATCTTCATGACCCAGTCTATGGCCAGTAGGAAGAGGAACGGAGACAGCAGACACCCCTGCCTGACACCAGTTCTGACCTGGAGCTCTCTGGTGAACTGCCCTTCGTGGATCACGCGACATGTCATGCCATCATAGCTGCTCTTGATCAGGCGGACGAGCTTTGTGGGTACACCGTAGTGTCGTAGGAGTTTCCACAGAGTCTCTCGGTCCACGCTGTCAAATGCTTTCTCATAATACACAAAGTTGATGTACAGCGGGGAGCTCCACTCCAGAGACTGTTCCACGATGATGCGGAGAGTGGCGATCTGGTCTGTACATGATCGGTTCTTCCTGAATCCTGCTTGCTGGTCTCTCAGCTGGGGGTCAACGGAGCTCTTCATTCTCTCTAGGATGATCCTGTTGAAGACCTTTCCTGGTACTGACAGCAAGGTGATTCCTCTGTAGTTGGAACACTTGCTGAGGTCGCCTTTCTTGGGAAGCTTGATTAGGTACCCCTCCTTCCAGTCAGCTGGCATTACCTCCTCTTCCCAGATCTTTCCAAACAGTGGGTACAGCATCTCAACTGTTGTCTCTAGGTCTGCTTTCAGAGACTCCGCTGGGATGCCATCTGGCCCTGCTGCTTTGCCATTCTTCAAAAATGCCACTGCTTTTCTGATCTCTTCCCGGCTGGGTCTGTCACAGCTGATGGGTAGGTCGGTCTCTGCCGGCTGGATGTCGGGGGGGGTCGGGTGGGCTAGGTCTGTTCAGTAACTCTTCAAAATACTCGGCCCATCTGTCGAGTTGGTCTGCTCTGTCTGCGATAGGCTTGCCTTCTTTGTCTTTTACTGGTCTTTCTGTATAGCCATACTTACCCGACAATCTTCTGGTAATGTCGTAGAGCTATTTCATGTTGCCGCTGCCTGCTGCCTTTTCTGCCTCTGCTGCCAGGCTGTCTGTGTAGGCCCTCTTGTCTGCCCTGATACTCCTCTTCACCTCGCGGTTGGCTTCCGAGTATTCCTCCTGTGCCCTTACTTTGGCTGCTCTCGTGCGACTGTTGTTGACCGCTGCTTTCTTCTGCTTCCTCGCTTCTATCTTCTTCAAGGTCTGTGCCGACAGCCAGTCCTTGTGGTGGTGTTTCCTGAACCCTACAGTGTCTTTGCAGGTTGAGTTCAGCGCCTCTCTAACTGCCTTCCACTGCTGCTCTGTGGTGACCGCCTCCTCTTCATTTACTAGCTCCTGTAGCGCTTGAAACCGGTTGGACAGCACCAGTTTGAACTCTTCTCTAACTCCAGTTTCTCTCAGGAGGCCTACATTATAGCGCTGTCTTCTTGTTGTCTCTGTGCGGCTTTTCTTTAGCTTGAGCTTCATTCTTAAGGTAAGCAGATGGTGGTCTGAGGCGACATCTGCTCCCCTCCTCACTCGAACATCTTGAAGGGATCTTCTAAATTTCTTGCTAATGCAGATATGGTCTATTTGGTTCTCTGTTGTATGGTCAGGTGAGACCCAAGTTGCTTTGTGTATTCTTCTGTGTGGGAAGATGCTGCCTCCAATGACAAGTCGGTTTAGAGCACAAAAGTCTACAAACCTCTCCCCGTTCTCACTCATCTCCGAGCCTAGTCCCTGTCTCCCCATCACCTCTTCGTATCCGGTGTTGTCCTCCCCTATTTTGGCATTAAAATCGCCCATGACGATGGTGATGTCTCGCTCCGCACATTTGTCCACGGCACTCTGGAGTCGGTCGTAGAACTCTTGTTTCTCTTCCTCGTCACTGTCATTGGTGGGCGCATAACACTGGATGACGTTCAGCTTGAGCTTTTTCTTGGTTCTAAAGGCTGCTGTTATAATTCTTGGCCCAAGAGGTTCCCAGCCCATCAGCGCTCTCTGTGCCACTGGTGACAGCATGAGTGCTACTCCTTCTGTATGGGGGGCATTCTCCTCTTCATGACCTGAATAAAGAATCATCTCCCCACTTAACAGCCTTTTCTGGCCAGACTGCGTCCATCTGGCTTCACTGATGCCTAGCAGGGAAAGGTTGTACTTTTGCATTTCCGCTGCTATCTGGGCGGCCTTGCCGCTCTGGTACATGGTCTTGACGTTCCATGTGCCCATGGTTGTATCCCTGGATAGAGAGAGGCGGCTCGGTCCTGTGGCTTCCGAAGACTTCCGGCTTTCACCACAGGACGTCATAAGTCTTCTAGTAGAAGAACCTTCCTCCTCCAGGAAAGGAATTACTGTTAGTCTTTTTGTCAGCGTTTTTGTAGCTATTTCCTTATTTGCAGGGTGGGGAAGCTACCCCCACGCCCAACCCCCTTACTAGGAGGACCAGGGGTTTTCTGTCGGGGTCACCTTCTCTTAGACCATGTTGGTTCATGGCACCTTATTTCATTCGGTGCACCCCTCTCACGAAGGACCCCCTATCCACCACCCAGGGAACGCGCCTCAACGCCGTATGGTCCCAGCGCGAGGAAAACTGGCGTGTTAGGGGTAAAAGAGCAAGACCGGTCCCACCCAGGTATGCATCCGGTCACTCTGGTCCCGACGCCTCAAAATATCCGAGCAGAAGAACGTGAAGCACTCGGGGGCGTTTCGATCGGTATTCGTAGTTAGTAACTACAGGCTCCGATTTACTCATCAGGGAACCGGCCTACAATTCTCAGTCCATTTCTTGGTGTCTTCCTCCCAGTGTGTCGCATTTAAATCCTTACATAAGGACATGTTATCCGTGTAGTCCATGCATGTAACTGTAGTCCTGACGCGGCATAATTGATGTCCAGTATGGTCGCTTTCAAACCCTTGCAGTATTCCTGACGCGGTGTTATAGATGTCTAGTATGAACGCTTTCAAATCCTTGCAGTATTCCTGATGCGGTGTTATTGATGTCAAGTATGATTGCTTCAAATCCTTGCAGGGTCCAGTCTTGTGTCGGGATCCGATTGTATCGCTGCGTCTTCTGTTCCCTAGGCGCTTGTGCCTATCCGTTCCAAGGTCATTTCCTGCTGCTCAGCGGGGCTTAGCCGCGATAAGACACAAGGAACCGTTGGGCGGAGTTTGCGTGTATCGACGTGGGAGTCATATTCTTTGTTTATTAATCCGTCCGTTTTGACGGATCAATCTCAGACTGAGTGTCGTTGTTGTTGTTGATCCTCCGTGTTTTCGTGTTTGTAGACGATGCCGGTTGTTTGTGTGGCTGTGTTGCCTTCCATACGACAGACTAGTGTTTCTAGTATTGTCCTCTGTGTAGGTGGTACGCAGTGTTGCCGTGGTGCATATCTCACAGTTGATGATTTAAAATCAGCTTATTGTTGTAGCTGTCGTTTCGTTGATTGCTGTTGTTGCCGTTGGCTTGTTGGGCCGCCTGAACTGTATACCGTTTTGTTGGTAGGTGCCGGGTTTTGTCGTTGTAGAAGGGCCTTCAATTCTTCGAGTGCTTCACAGAATAGTTGGCCTCGCTTGTTGCGAGCGTTCCAGTCCTCCTTTCACTTTTGTGCGCTTTAGAACGAGTTCTTTGTGACCAGTGTTGCCTGGTGTTGTAGATTAAAGTTGGTGCTGCGTAGTTTTGTGGTCGGTGTGAAGTAGACAATGTCCGTTTCCTCTATTCCTTAGTCCGTGTTGTAGACAAAGTGGCTTGCCTTTCTCGTTGGCGGGAGGTAAGTCTTTTAGCAAACAGTATGACGTCATAGCGTGTAGCGATTCATGACAGATGTCTCTTCAGTAGAGGGTTATGCCGTGGGGGGCTGCAGGGCCGATTGTTGGCCTCAGTTGAGTAGCTGGCTCACACGTGTCTTGTTAAAGCAGCAGAAAAATAGGATCGCAGTGTAGTTTGTCGCTTGTTCTAGCTTGTCGATCGTGTGGTGTTAAATTTTCCACCTGGATTTCCAGCCTTGTGGGGGACGTGTTACTTGGTGGTTTTCGTTCCATCCACCTTTTTTCAGGTGTGGGGAGTGCGTTCCAACCACCCTATTATAGGTGTGGGAGTGGGTCTCAACCACCCTATTATAGGTGTGGGAGTGGGTCTCAACCACCCTATTATAGGTGTGGGAGTCGGTCTCAACCACCCTATTATAGGTGTGGGAGTGGGTCTCAACCACCCTATTATAGGTGTGGGAGAATGGTCGAAGAGCTCCTTCTTGCTTGTGGTTTTCTTGGTTGTATTCGTCCCATCCACCCTTTATCAGGCGTGGGGAATGGGTCTCAACCACCCTGTTTCAGGTGTGGGAAACCATCGATGACTTTCTTCTTCCTTGTAGTTCTCCCTTGACATAGATGTCTTGGGTCTTGATCGCCGTTTCTGGCGGAGTTAGGGCTGGCAGCTGTTGTTTCCTTCGTCGTCTCGCTTCGAATGAGGCTTTGCTGGGTGTGAGGGCAGAGCGGCTTAGTGCAGCGCGCGTGCCGATGACGTATGGTCGAATCTCATTGGTCGGCTGTCGCGGTCGGACTGATCGCCCGCTGTCCGTGTGAGATAGCGTCTTGTGACCTTGGTTGCAGGTGGAGTCTATCTTCTATGTCGGCCGGTCCATTTTTGTGGTATGCTATATCTCTGTTAGCCGTATAGACGTGGGGATGAGAGGTAGTTGTCTGTTGATGGTGTATATCTGGATGCTTAGAGTAAACATCTGTCATGACACGTCCGTCTTCCATAAGTGTTTGCTAGAAAGTGAGCTAGCTGGATTGCTCTTCTACCGGCACTGATATGAGCTATCTCCTCTTATTTAAGAGGCGCTCTTTGTTTCGTTGAATCAGTGTTCCGATCCCCTCAGGATGGTGAGCCTGAGGTTGGGGTTGTGTGCATTGAAGCGTGGCCACTCTAAACGGTGCGCGCGTGGCCGGGACCGATAGCGGTGGCGTCATCCTGATTGCATCATCACTCTGGCCGCGAAGTAAAGATGAGTGATGGTGGGCCGCTGTATTACGCTTAGTCCCTTCGTGTGTTTGTCGATTCAATCTTGATGGTCCAGTGGAGCAATGAAGATGCGATATTTTTCCTGTTCGCACAGTCCGAGTGAAAGGAGAATGAAGTGGGCATAATATGCCAGGATTTGAAAGCGAGGCGTAGGTGAAACCAAAAGTGACCGGTTTTGCACATTGCTGAGGATAGCAAACGACCCTAAAAAAATCGGGTGGCTATTCACGGGTCCTAGTCAGGTCGGTGCTACGCACCTTCAGATCAGTGGTAAAAGAGCAAGACCGGTCCCACCCAGGTATGCATCCGGTCACTCTGGTCCCGACGCCTCAAAATATCCGAGCAGAAGAACGTGAAGCACTCGGGGGTGTTTCGATCGGTATTCGTAGTTAGTAACTACAGGCTCCGATTTACTCATCAGGGAACCGGCCTACAATTCTCAGTCCATTTCTTGGTGTCTTCCTCCCAGTGTGTCGCATTTAAATCCTTACATAAGGACATGTTATCCGTGTAGTCCATGCATGTAACTGTAGTCCTGACGCGGCATAATTGATGTCCAGTATGGTCGCTTTCAAACCCTTGCAGTATTCCTGACGCGGTGTTATAGATGTCTAGTATGAACGCTTTCAAATCCTTGCAGTATTCCTGATGCGGTGTTATTGATGTCAAGTATGATTGCTTCAAATCCTTGCAGGGTCCAGTCTTGTGTCGGGATCCGATTGTATCGCTGCGTCTTCTGTTCCCTAGGCGCTTGTGCCTATCCGTTCCAAGGTCATTTCCTGCTGCTCAGCGGGGCTTAGCCGCGATAAGACACAAGGAACCGTTGGAACCGTTTGCGTGTATCGACGTGGGAGTCATATTCTTTGTTTATTAATCCGTCCGTTTTGACGGATCAATCCCAGACTGAGTGTCGTTGTTGTTGTTGATCCTCTGTGTTTTCGTGTTTGTAGACGATGCCGGTTGTTTGTGTGGCTGTGTTGCCTTCCATACGACAGACTAGTGTTTCTAGTATTGTCCTCTGTGTAGGTGGTACGCAGTGTTGCCGTGGTGCATATCTCACAGTTGATGATTTAAAATCAGCTTATTGTTGTAGCTGTCGTTTCGTTGATTGCTGTTGTTGCCGTTGGCTTGTTGGGCCGCCTGAATTGTATACCGTTTTGGTGGTAGGTGTCGGGTTTTGTCGTTGTAGAAGGGCCTTCAATTCTTCGAGTGCTTCACAGAATAGTTGGCCTCGCTTGTTGCGAGCGTTCCAGTCCTCCTTTCACTTTTGTGCGCTTTAGAACGAGTTCTTTGTGACCAGTGTTACCTGGTGTTGTAGATTAAAGTTGGTGCTGCGTAGTTTTGTGGTCGGTGTGAAGTAGACAATGTCCGTTTCCTCTATTCCTTAGTCCGTGTTGTAGACAAAGTGGCTTGCCTTTCTCATTGGCGGGAGGTAAGTCTTTTAGCAAACAGTATGACGTCATAGCGTGTAGCGATTCATGACAGATGTCACTTCAGTAGAAGGTTTTGCCGTGGGGGCTGCAGGGCCGATTGTTGGCCTCAGTTGAGTAGCTGGCTCACACGTGTCTTGTTAAAGTAGCAGAAAAAAAGGATCGCAGTGTAGTTTGTCGCTTGTTCTAGCTTGTCGATCGTGTGGTGTTAATTGGTGATTTTCATTCCATCCACATTTTCTCAGGTGTGGGGAGTGCGTTCCAACCACCCTATTATAGGTGTGGGAGTGGGTCTCAACCACCCTATTATAGGTGTGGGAGTGGGTCTCAACCACCCTAATATAGGTGTGGGAGTCGGTCTCAACCACCCTATTATAGGTGTGGGAGTGGGTCTCAACCACCCTATTATAGGTGTGGGAGAATGGTCGAAGAGCTCCTTCTTGCTTGTGGTTTCTTGGTTGTATTCAGTCGTTCCATCCACCCTTTATCAGGCGTGGGGAATGGGTCTCAACCACCCTGTTTCAGGTGTGGGAAACCATCGATGACTTTCTTCTTCTTTGTAGTTCTCCGTTGACATAGATGTCTTGGGTCTTGATCCCCGTTTCTGGCGGAGTTAGGGCTGGCAGCTGTTGTTTCCTTCGTCGTCTCGCTTCGAATGAGGCTTTGCTGGGTGTGAGGGCAGAGCGGCTTAGTGCAGCGCGCGTGCCGATGACGTATGGTCGAATCCCATTGGTCGGCTGTCGTGGTCGGACTGATCGCCCGCTGTCCGTGTGAGATAGCGTCTTGTGACCTTGGTTGCAGGTGGAGTCTATCTTCTATGTCGGCCAGTCCATTTTTGTGGTATGCTATATCTCTGTCAGCCGTATAGACGTGGAGATGAGAGCTAGTTGTCTGTGGTAAAAGAGCAAGACCGGTCCCACCCAGGTATGCATCCGGTCACTCTGGTCCCGACGCCTCAAAATGTCCGAGCAGAAGAATGTGAAGCACTCGGGGGCGTTTCGATCGGTATTCGTAGTTAGTAACTACAGGCTCCGATTTACTCATCAGGGAACCGGCCTACAATTCTCAGTCCATTCCTTGGTGTCTTCCTCCCAGTGTGTCGCATTTAAATCCTTACATAAGGACATGTTATCCGTGTAGTCCATGCATGTAACTGTAGTCCTGACGCGGCATTATTGATGTCCAATATGGTCGCTTTCAAACCCTTGCAGTATTCCTGACGCGGTGTTATAGATGTCTAGTATGAACGCTTTCAAATCCTTGCAGTATTCCTGATGCGGTGTTATTGACGTCAAGTATGATTGCTTCAAATCCTTGCAGGGTCCAGTCTTGTGTCGGGATCCGATTGTATCGCTGCGTCTTCTGTTCCCTCGGCGCTTGTGCCTGTCCGTTCCAAGATCATTTCCTGCTCAGCGGGGCTTAGCCGCGATAAGATACAAGGAACCGTTGGGCGGAGTTTGCGTGTATCGACGTGGGAGTCATATTCTTTGTTTATTAATCCGTCCGTTTTGACCATTGAACATTGAATGTATGTCGCCAGCCGGTCAAATACATTAAATAAACCTAACACATGGGGCCTAAATAAAGCTAAGACCATTTAGCAACACACATCCAATATCAAGAGCTACAGGCAGTGCAGACAGTAGGGAGAGTTTTAAAAAGGCAAATACAGGTGAATGGACAAAGGGCCGACAGAAACACATGCCCCAGAATAGAGAGAAAAACCCACCCTGTGGGGCTGACCAGGGTGCCCCTGGGAAATAAAAAGTAGTTAACCCCACCCAAGTCCCCCAGGGCAGACCCGGGTGGGGTTAAAAGTGTTTTAATTTACAAGTGTGTCGTAACTGTTATGCATCTATTCCAACGTATAGTGCTGGATATTTTTCCCATCCTCGCCTTCTCTCTTAGCTCAACACTCGACTTTCCAGTCCTTCCCTCAAACACCCCCAACCGGGTCTGCCCTCAACACTCGACTTTCCAGTCCTTCCCTCAAACACCCCCAACCGGGTCTGCCCTGGGGGACTTGGGTGGGGTTGGCTACTTTTTAGTTCCCAGGGTCACCCTGGTCAGCCCCACAGGGTGGGGTTTTCTCTCTATTCCGGGGGTATGTGTTTCTGTCTACCCTTGGTCCATTCACCTTCATTTTCCTTTTTAAAACTCTCCCTACTGTCTGCGCTGCCTGTGGCTCTTGATATTGGATGTGTGTTGCTAAATGGTCTTAGCTTTATTTAGGCCCCATGTCGTAGGTTTTATTTAACGTATTGGACCGGCTGGCGACATACATTCAATATTCTGTTTAGTTTTTGTCACTAGCAGTGCAGGCATGTCCTGAGAAAGTCTTGTTGCTGTCGGGACGTTAAGCAATGTACAATCAATCAACCTTCCCTCAAACGGACAGCATTCACACAAATAATACTTTACTATTACATCCGAAAATGGCCCATCCAAGCCTGCACTCTTTTAACTGCACTAAACGACTGACTGCAGCAGATGACGCAGACTCTGTGACGTCATTTGCATTCAATCAATTTGTGCATACAATCCAAAAGAAGATGCGGCATTGATAACATCGACAAACCTACAAGTAAAGCAACAGGTTGAACCAAAAGGTCGGGCAGGACAAAAGACAACAGCAGCCTCGCCCAAAGTCTATACGTCCTCTCTTACAATGCGCACTCATACAATCACTTCACGTCATAGCAATCGGCGCACGAGAATACATAATTATGCTAAGTCTCAAATTTATCACTAGACATGACCTCCGACAACATCACCCCGGAAGCATAACACACTTTTTTTTTTTTTTTTTTTTTTTTTTTTTTTTTTTTTTTTTTTTTTTTTTTTACAAAACAACCACACCCTCAAATAACAAGCTTCATTTTGCAGCAACATAAACACTTTCCTCCCTCACACAAATACAATACCACCCACCCACCCACCCACACCCCCCCCCCCCCCTTCCCCCCTGCCCCACTACCTTTCGTATCTCTCCGTTTCACTCAGGCTCACCGAAGCAGTCAACCACCAATCAGGTATTAAGTTATTTATAGCTGAGAAGGGTGATGTCACACATACTCGCCCATTTTACCGGTTTCTGCAAACACACACACACTGCAGGGCAAGATCAAACACACTACCACAGTGTATTTTAAGCACAAAAGTGTGTGTAATAACATCAAAGTGGGAAAAACTGATTTTTTTATCTTTTATAACTTCTTAAAGCATGACAATGCAGAAACAACCCTCAGAAAAAAATGGGTGTCTGACTTGGTCACCCAGAATTTTACACACACCCATTGTCCATAAGGATGGTAAAGACAGTTACCCATTTGAGGCGTTTTGTGCACTCACACACACACACTCGCTCACACACACACACGCTCACACACACACACACTCACACACACACACCCTACTGCACCCTCGTCGTGTCTTTCTCTTTCCTGTCCTCACAAACAATCATGCTCATCAGATACACACGCCAACAACTGCTATCTCGACGTCGCCACACCACCTACTGCGTCGCCGGTGCTGCCGACAGTGTTGCAAATGCCTTACGTGGCATCCAGTCGCGAAAGAGAGGCCGCAGGGGTGGAATTAGCAGAAGGCACAACTCACCACCACACCCACAACCACACACTTCTTCCCCTTTTCCTATGTCCTTCCACCCCTTCCGCCTCCCCGCCTTCTCCCCATCCCTTCCTTCTTCTCCCATTTCTTCTCCTGTCTTCCTCACCTACCGCTCCCTGCTCTCCTCAGCCGCCCCCTCCCCCACCCTCCTCCCCCTCCCTCCCCTCACCCCCTCCTCCTCCGCCTGCTTTTTCCTCCTCGTCCCCTCCTCCCCCTTTCTCCTCTCCTTCACCCTCCCCCTCGCTCTTCCTCATCTTTTCCTACTCTCCTTCCTCCCCCATTCCCCTCCCCCCTCACCCTCTCGCATCCTCTTTCTTGCCCGGTTCTCCTTCCCCGTCTTTTCCTCCTCCCCACTCCCCCCGTCCCTCATTTTTCAAAGGAGGGATGAGCAAAAGGTAGAGACTGAGAGAAGGAGAGGTGCTCTTGTCTCCCTCAACCTACCTCCCCCCAAAAAAAACAAGCTCCTTGTCTCTCGTCGCAAACTAAAATCTATCAACCGAGAGAGCTTCTTCGACGAAGCTGTCGACCTTCTCCTGGACCCCGCCTCCTCTCCTGATCTTGCATCCCATTTTGACTCCTCCCTTCGAAAACTTCTAGACATCCATGCACCTGTCACCACGTGCTCCATACCCAACGGACCCCCCTCCCCCTGGCTCACTGACGACATAGGCCAAGCGCGAGCGCCGACAAGCGGAACGCCGCTGGCGCTCTAGTCTTTAGAAATGCCTAGGAGTGTGTTCATGGTAGCATAGAGGGTTTTGGAAGAAGTGGATTCCAGGATTTGTTTTGATGGTGTTTATGTTTGGAGTCTGAGATCATTCTGCAGACTTTGGATCTAGTTGTTTGGAAGATCTGTCTGTGAACGGTGAGGTCAGATGAGCGCCAGCGGCGTAACGCTTGTCGGCGCTCGCGCTTGGCCTCAGCTATGTCGTCATTTATCTATGGCACCAAAGCGGCACATAGCCGCCGACATTGTTATTGAGAACAATAGTGACTCTGACTTTGAGGAAGTGACGCCTCAGGCATCGGCCGCCTGGCCTCGCTTTCTCATTATCCACAGCAAAGTTAAAGAGAAACCTGTTTCCAAGCTGCACCCTTTCCTGGTAGGGGAGACCCTCAGGAGCCGTGTTGGCAGGCCTGAGGCCCAGCGCCTCAGGTCTGGTGACTTGCTGGTAGAGTGCCGTACCCAGGCACACTCCAATGGGCTACTGAGGCTCTCCTCTATCTGAGACACTCCAGTGGAGGTCACTCCCCACAAAACGATGAATTCTTCTAGAGGAGTGATTAAAGATCATTCATTGGCAGAACTGTCTGAAGATGAACTTGTACAGAACCTTAAGTCACAGGGGGTGACCTACGTCAGGCGCTTCGATTCCAAAGGTGGTGGTAGGGAGATCCGTCTCCCTACCATCATCCTGACGTTTGGCACCCCCACCGCTCCTACTACCATCTGGGGAGGTTACTACTCCCTAAAAGTGAAAAAGTACATCCCTCTCCCCCTCCGGTGCTTTAAGTGCCAAAAGTATGGCCATGGGCAGAAGACATGCTGCCAGGCAGAGGCTCTATGCGCCCGCTGCACTAAGCCCGGACACTCTGCTGAGTCCTGCACAGTCATCCCCCTGTGTGTGAATTGCCAGGGGGCACATATGGCTTCAGACAAGAAGTGCCCTCGTTGGATATCCGAGTGCAAGATTCAGCAGGTGCGTGTGGAGAAGGAGCTGTCCTTTGCGGACGCCAAAAAATTGGTTGATGGTCCTGGTGCAGCTGAGGCTGCGCCAAACTCAAATAACACCCCACCAAAGACTTCTCTTGTCAAACCCCAACTTCTTGGTTGGGGGCGGAGCCTCGGATCCTCTCGCCCCTGGGGAGTAACCCTCCTCCGGTGATTACGAGGAGCCAGGGAACGCAGAGGGCGGACGATACCGGTCCGGTGGCACCGCCTTCTGCTGCCCCTAAGCCTCAGCCCCCACCCAAGCCTGCCAATCTTACTACAAAGACTTCTGGCTCTGGTCAGCCTTCTAGGGCCGCCAACTCTGGCGGCAGGAACGCTGCCCCGGCCCAGAAGTCTAAGAAAGTTACGGGACCGCTGTGCATACGGGCCCAGAAGGGGGACACTGATGTCTCCCTTCAAAATAAATATGCTGCATTGGAGGAGCACCTCGCGCTGGGACCATACGGCGTTGAGGCGCGTCCCCTGGGTGGTGGATAAGGGGTCCCTCGCGAGAGGGGTGCACCGAATGAAATAAGGTGCCGTGAACCAACATGGTCTAAGGGAAGGTGACCACGACAGAAAACCCCTGGTCCTCCTAGTAAGAGGGTTGGGCGTGGGGGTAGCTTCCCCACCCTGCAAATAAGGAAATAGCTACAAAAACGCCAATGAAAAGACAAACAGCAATTTCTTTCCTGGAGGAGGAAGGTTCTTCTACCAGAAGATTTATGACGTCCTGTGGTGAAAGCCGGAAGTCTTCGGAAGCCACAGGACCGAGCCGCCTCTCTCTATCCAGGGACACAACCATGGGCACATGGAATGTCAAGACCATGTACCAGAGCGGCAAGGCCGCCCAGATAGCAGCGGAAATGCAAAAGTACAACCTTTCCCTGCTAGGTATCAGCGAAGCCAGATGGACACAGTCTGGCCAGAAAAGGCTGTTAAGTGGGGAGATGATTCTGTATTCAGGTCATGAAGAGGAGAATGCCCCCCATACAGAAGGAGTAGCATTCATGCTGTCACCAGTGGCACACAGAGCACTGATGGGCTGGGAACCTCTTGGGCCAAGAATTATCACAGCAGTCTTTAGAACCAAGAAAAAGATGAAGCTGAACGTCATCCAGTGTTATGCGCCCACTAATGACAGTGACGAGGAAGAGAAACAAGAGTTCTACGACCGACTCCAGAGTGCTGTGGACAAATGTGCAGAGCGAGACATCACCATCGTCATGGGTGATTTTAATGCCAAAATAGGGGAGGACAACACCGGATATGAAGAGGTGATGGGGAGACAGGGACTAGGGGAGATGAGTGAGAACGGGGAGAGGTTTGTAGACTTTTGTGCTCTAAACAGACTTGTCATTGGAGGCAGCATCTTCCCACACAGAAGAATACACAAAGCAACTTGGGTCTCACCTGACCATACTACAGAGAACCAAATAGACCATATCTGCATTAGCAAGAAATTTAGAAGATCCCTTCAAGATGTTCAAGTGAGGAGGGGAGCAGATGTCGCCTCCGACCACCATCTGCTTACCTTAAGAATAAAGCTCAAGTTAAAGAAAAGCCGCACAGAGACAACAAGAAGACAGCGCTATAATATAGGCCTCCTGAGAGAGACTGGAGTGAGAGAAGAGTTCAAACTGGTGCTGTCCAACCGGTTTCAAGCGCTACAGGAGCTAGTAAATGAAGAGGAGGCGGTCACCACAGAGCAGCAGTGGAAGGCAGTTAGAGAGGCGCTGAACTCGACCTGCAAAGACACTGTAGGGTTCAGGAAACACCATCACAAGGACTGGCTGTCGGCACAGACCTTGAAGAAGATAGAAGTGAGGAAGCAGAAGAAAGCAGTTGTTAACAACAGTCGCACGAGAGCAGCCAAAGCAAGGGCACAGGAGGAATACTCGGAAGCCAACCGCGAGGTGAAGAGGGGTATCAGGGCAGACAAGAGGGCCTACACAGACAGCCTGGCAGCAGAGGCAGAAAAGGCAGCAGGCAGCGGCAACATGAAACAGCTCTACGACATTACCAGAAGATTGTCGGGCAAGTATGGCCATACAGAAAGACCAGTAAAAGACAAAGAAGGCAAGCCTATTGCAGACAGAGCAGACCAACTCGACAGATGGGCCGAGTATTTTAAAGAGTTACTGAACAGACCCAGCCCACCCGACCCCCCCAGACATCCAGCCAGCAGAGTCCGACCTACCCATCAGCTGTGACAGACCCAGCCGGGAAGAGATCAGAAGAGCAGTGGCATTTTTGAAGAACAGCAAAGCAGCAGGGTCGGATGGCATCCCAGCGGAGTCTCTGAAAGCAGACCTAGAGACAACAGTAGAGCTGCTGTACCCACTGTTTGGAAAGATCTGGGAAGAGGAGGTGATGCCAGCTGACTGGAAGGAGGGGTACCTAATCAAGCTTTTCAAGAAAGGCGACCTCAGCAAGTGTTCCAACTACAGAGGAATCACCTTGCTGTCAGTACCAGGAAAGGTCTTCAACAGGATCATCCTGGAAAGAATGAAGAGCTCTGTTGACCCCCAGCTGCGAGATCAGCAAGCAGGATTCAGGAAAAACCGATCATGTACAGACCAGATCGCCACTCTCCGCATCATCGTGGAACAGTCTCTGGAGTGGAGCTCCCCGCTGTACGTCAACTTTGTGGATTACGAGAAAGCATTTGACAGCGTGGACCAAGAGACTATGTGGAAACTCCTACGACACTACGGTGTACCCACAAAGCTCGTCCGCCTGATCAAGAGCAGCTACGATGGCATGACATGTCGTGTGATCCACGAAGGGCAGTTCACCAGGGAGCTCCAGGTCAGAACCGGTGTCAGGCAGGGGTGTTTACTGTCTCCGTTCCTCATCCTACTGGCCATACACTGGGTCATGAAGAGGACCACAGATCACAGACGAAGTGGAATACAGTGGACACTGTGGACACAGCTTGATGACCTCGATTTTGTAGATGACTTGGCCTTACTGTCCCACACTCATCAACAAATGCAGGACAAGACCACGAGGCTTGCTGACATCTCGTCCCAAGTGGGCCTCACCATCCACAAACAGAAAACAAAGACAATAAGACTGAACGCAACCAAGGAAGAACCAGTCTTGCTTGCTGGCACTCCGTTGGAGGAGGTGGAGTCCTTCACCTATCTTGGGAGCATCATAGACAAAAAAGGCGGCACTGATGCAGATGTCAGAGCACGAATCGGTAAAGCCAGAGCAGCCTTTCTCCAATTGAAAAAAGTGTGGAGTTCTTGAGAGCTGTCACAACACCCCAAAGTCAGGATTTTCAACTCCAACCTAGCTAGGTTGTCAGGAGTTTGCGTCAGGGAGGATGGCTCTAATTGGCCCTATGGGGGTGGTTGGGCGCGGCACCCTCTTCCTTATCGCAATTCTTCCACAAAGTCATGTCATTGGTAATGTTTTTGAAGAAACAAATTCATTTTTCTCTAAAAGGTATTTTTTCGAAAAATACTTACTGATGACATGACTCGGAGGACCCTCCCATCTGCCCCTCTTGCCACCCCACCTGGGTCTGCCCTGGGGGACTTGGGTGGGGTTAACTACTTTTTAGTTCCCAGGGTCACCCTGGTCAGCCCCACAGGGTGGGTTTTCCTCTCTATTCTGGGGCATGTGTTTCTGTATACCCTTTGTCCATTCACCTGTATTTGCCTTTGTAAAACTCTCTCTACTGTCTGCACTGCCTGTAGCTCTTGATATTGGATGTGTGTTGCTAAATGGTCTTAGCTTTATTTAGGCCCTGTGTCTTAGGTTTATTTAACGTATTGGACCGGCTGGCGACATACATTCAATGTTCTGTTTAGTTGTTTTTTTTTACAAGCAGTGCAGGCACGTCCTGAGAAAGCCTTGTTGCTGTCGGGACGTTAAGCAATGTACAATCAATCAATCAATGCCCCTCTTGCCGCTGGTGAGCTAAGTATCCTGACAGGTTAGTCACCAATTGACTCGGAACCAGATGGGCAGGAACGGGAGACAACTCTCGGCCCCTCTGGGGATTCCCTGAGTGCCTCCCAGGTTGTGTGGTAACACAACAGGTTCTTAGGCTAGAATTGAGTAAGTAGTAGACACTTCCACCACAAAGTCATGTCATCGGTAAGTATTTTTCGAAAAAATATCGTTTAGAGAAAAATGAATTTTTAATGTCACTGTTAACTTTCATCAAGTAATCATGTTCAGGATTGTTCCTTCCAGCATGCAAGACCTTACACTTCTCTACATTAAAATGCAAGTCCCGTGTGTCGGACCACTCTTGCAAGTGATCCAAATCATACTGTAACACGTCTTTATTGCTTGATTCATTGTAGATTTTAGTGGCGTCTACATATACTTTGCACATGCTACTAACACAATCTGGTAAATCATTTATAAATATAGTAAATAATATAAATCCTAGGATGCTTCCTTGAGGTATACCTTTATTTTGTCTGATATTGCATTTCCAACCTTCACCACTTGCTCTCTTTCACGTAAGAAATTTCTTATCCAGTTGGAAATTTTTCCACATACACCATAGGCCTCTAACTTCTGAAGAAGCCTTTCATGAGGAACAGTGTCAAATGCTTTTCTAAAGTCTAAATATATGATGTCAACCTTTTTTTATGTTGGCACTGTCTGTCTTGCTTGTTTTTGTTTGTAGTTGATTGTTGGTTATGGGTTACAGCTGAAGGGTGAGGACTTGGGCATCGTGCGACAGTTCCCCTTCTCCTCCACTCTGCAGCGCATGTCCGTCATCACACGTCAGCTTGGTGCACAGAACTTTGTCCTCTACGTCAAGGGCTCGCCAGAAATGATAACCAGCCTCTCCACTCCTCAGTCAGGTGAACTAGCCAGCCATTAACTTCAAAAAGAGGAATATATTCTTGTGAGCCCTTGTAACCTTCAGGGGCAGATGAGAATCAATGCTTCTTACTTGAAGAGATCAGCTTACAGTGGAGTCCGCTTAACACAGGTTTCTGGGGACAGAGAAAATTATTTTGTGTAAAAAGTATTTTGTGTTAACCAATTTAGATTAAAAATTGTTCACAGTCTGAAAGAATTGTGTGGGAGATGTGTAACTGAGTGTGCCCTGCCCGGGAGGTTAAAAGTGCAAAGTATCATAGTTGACCTGCTTACTCTCATCTCTATTTGAGATTTGAGCAAAACTACGGACTATGCCAATGACTTAAATCAGTTGTATGCAAGATTTGATTGTCATGACTTGAGCGTGAGAGGGAACAGGTCAAGGAAATGCTAGTAAGTGGACCTAAACACATGCAAAGTGAAGTGATTGTGGTGACTGAGGAGGAGGTGCTTAGCATACTTAAACATACCAACCCAAACAAAGCGTCTGGTCCAGATGGTGTTAGATCAAATGTGTTAAAATTATGCGCTGAACAACTGTTCTGAATTCTTTGCTATATTTTTAACATGTCACTTACCCAGTGTCGTTCCCTGTTCGTGGAAGACCTCTTGTATTGTCCCCGTGCCAAAAAAGCAGACTGTATCTGTGATAAATGATTTAAGACCAGTTGCTCTTATCTCGTGTAACATGAAGGTTTTTGAGCGGGCTGTTCTTTCACATTTTCAAATACAGGTTTCTGATTTTATGGACCCCTTTCAGTTTGCTTACAGAAGGCAAAGAGGTGTTGATGGTGCCATTTTGCATGTTGTAAACAACATCTACTCTCATTTAGAAAACCAGGAGCCTCCATTCGACTGATGTTCTATAATTTTTTGTCTGCTTTTAACACCATTCAGCCACACATATTTGCTTCCAAACTAGTTCACATAAACATAAATGCCTCTACGATTCTTTGGGTTTTGGACTATCTCACTAACCGCCCACAGTATGTCAGAATTAGTTCGGATCTAATAATAATAATAATAAGCGCATTAAAATAGGCGCTTTATCCCAATTGAAAATCGGCTCAAAGCGCCGCCGCGAACTGAACCCAACAAGCACGCTCACGTGAATCACGCGCATTCACTCACACACTGTACATAAACACAGAACATTCACGTGGTGCTAAGGGCAAGCTCAAGCGAGCTACTGTAGTTTTTTGGAAATTCAAAATCGTTTGTATTTGAAATTTGATTAAGTGGGCTGAAACTGATACCAAAGTGGAGGGGGAGGAAGAGCCGGAGTACCCGGAGAAAGAACCCCCGACGGTCCGCCCGAATTAACGGTGACACTTACTAGAGGAGAAAAATCCGACGCCGGAACCCGTAATCGAACCTCGCACCTTTAGCATTGGTGGCAGGCGCCTTAACCACTGCGCCACGGACCACCCCTAATCTCAGATGTACTTTTTACGAATACCGGTGCACCACAAGGGACTGACCTGTCGCCTTTTTTGTTTTCTTTGTACACAGCAGACTGTAGAGCTACTCATGACGACTGTGTCATGGACAAATACGCTGACGACACGGCACTGACAGTCAGATTACAGATGAGGACGACAGACACTATCGACAGGAGATTGACGACTTTGTAGAGTGGTGCGATAGAAACTATCTTGAATTACACGTTGGCAAAACAAAAGAGATGGTCATAGATTTCAGGAATAACAAACATCATCCTGGTCCTGTTGTCATCAAGGGAACAGAAGTTGAGTGTGTAGAGTCCTACAAGTATTTAGGTGTTCTTTTTGACAACACGCTCAACTTCAAACAAAACAAAGTTGCTGTTGTGAAAAAAACGCATACCCATCTTTACTGTTTGAGAAAGCTCAGATCATTTCATGTAAGCACTCAGCTTTTACAGATGTTTTACTGCTCCAGTATAGTTAGCGTTCTAACTTTTGGGCTGATGTGCTGGGGTAGAAATTTATGTAAAAGAGATCAAGGTCGCCTTAACAAATTAATCCGGAAAGGGGGCGGGGTGATTGGTAGGGCACAGGATAATTTGGACACACTGTACAACAGATGGGTTACGAACAAGCTGGCTGACATTCTTGATGACAAAACACATCCACTTAGATTTGAATTTGACAGCAGACATATCGAACGAAGTGGCAGACTTCGAGTACCCAAAAGTCGTACATCACGTTATGCCAACTCTTTTGTCCCTCAGGCTGTTACCCTTTTCAACAGTAATTTGTGTGTGTGTGTGTGTGTGTGTGTGTGTGTGTGTGTGTGTGTGTGTGTGTGTGTGCATGTACGTGAGCGGCAGCACAGTTCTAACTCAGACTCCGAAAAGCCTAATCATTTTGATTCGATGGAATGTGAGCTCGCGCTTTTCTCGGTTTCGGTCCCCTTTTTTTCAGCCGAGCGGTTTGTTTATAATTGCTGTCATCGCGCCTAATACACTATGGAAGGCAGTCACTGAATCAGCTCGCGCAGCTTCTTGTATGTAAGGACCAGCATAATGATAGAGGCAGGCAAGAGGCAGGATTCTCATTTGCTTTTGCATCTGCGGGCACCATGAGGATCTATGTTTATTCCAGACAGGAGGTGTTTATCATTGAGTTTATCTCGGACAGTGTGTTAGTGGTCCTTTCTACAGAGGAGAAAAGGCATAGATCCTCAAGGGTCCGCCACGCAAGTTACAGGACCTTGACCCATGAGAATCTGTGCCTAAGTTTTCCTTTTTCAGTTCACACAATTTCCAGGCTGAGTGGGGGAAAGGGAGCGAGATGGGCTATTGTTTGCAGTGAGTTTCAGTCGTTTATTTTGTTTTTCAATAACCGTACATCAATGACCATATTATAAATGAACAGACTTTTTCCCCCCTCTTTTGTTCTGGTAAAGACAGTCGGGTTCACTACGGAATATACTTGAATCTGCTGACCGCCACATATAATTCTGAAAACTCAGAAATTTAAAAGCCAGGTTACAAATTTAAAATAATTATATACTGACACAGTTCTAGTTCAGACTCCAAAAAGCCTAATCATTTTCATTCGATGGAATGTGAGCTCGAGTTATTCTGTTTCTGTCCCCTTTTTTCAGCAGAGCGGTTTGTTTATAATTGCTGTCAACGCATCTATTACACTATGGAAGGCAGTGAATCAGCTCACGTAGCTTCTTGTAAGGACCAGCATAATGATAGAGCCAGGCAAGAGGCATGATTCTCATTAGCTTTCGCATCTGCGGGCGCCATGAGGATCTATGTTTATTCCAGACAGAAGGTGCGTATCAGTGAGTGTATCTAATTCAGTGTGATAGTGGCCCTTTCTACTGATGAGAAAAGGCAAAGATCCTCAGAAGTCCGTCATGCAAGTTACAGGACCGTGACCCATGAGAATCTGTGCCTAAGATTTGCTTTTTCAGTTCACACAATTTTAATTTCCTGGCTGAGTGGGGGAGGGGGGAAGGGAGATGCGCTTATTGTGGTTTGCAGTGAGTTTCAGTTGTTTCTTTTGTTTTTCAGTAACCGTACATCAATGACCATATAAATGAACACACTTTCCCGCCCGGCTCTATCGTTCTGTTAAAGACAGATTCGGGTTCACTACGGAATATACTTGGATCTGCTGAGGCGCATATACGGGCAGAAATTTAAAAGCCAGGTTACAAATTAAAAATATATACTAAAATGGACTTGGATAGGGCTATTATTTGGCTGAGGGCTGAGGACAGAACACGGCTTTAGTCAGCCTCGAAGGCCGCTTTCATCGGAACTGCCGTCAGATGGTATGGCAGAAGATTCTCTGCTCCGTCTGATGTGCACAGAGACAAATGAACCTATCAAAAAACATTCATTCCACCGTTACCGCATATCCAAGCAGACATCAAGAGACTGGGAACCACCTGGAGTAGAATCGAAGGAGAAGCACAGGACAGGAGTTGCTGGAGGTCTCTCGTCGACGGCCTACACCCGGGTAGGGGTGACAGGCGTAAGTAAGTAAGTAAGTTACCGCATACTTTCACGAGGATAAATATATTCTTGTTTTTACATCAGACGGATGGCATTCACTGCCTAGCAATGTTCGCCCATAACCAAAGACAAAACTCCCCAAGAGACATAGATCTTCATGAGTTCCGCGCAGAGTGCGGGAGCTTGTGAGAAGCTAAATGTACTGTATGTATCTTGGTGGCTAGTGTTGCCTCTATGCTGCTATGTTTACGCAGCCCAGATAAAATCGCGACCACCGAGCCCAAAACAAAACCCCCATCATTAGTGGCTGTCAACACGTGCGATTCGACGACCGTCCCGGCCCTGAGGCGTAGAATAGCCGTAGAATAGCGCGATGCTCATGCTCCCTTTATGTTCATGGCAGTGCAAACTCGAGTTTGGAGACTAACTGAGCAGGCACGAGTGAATGCGAATTATATGCAGTGACATGTATGTATGTTGACGTAAGTTTTGTGCTATGTGTTTTGTGCTTGTGTATTTGCGTCACGTCATTCTTAATTCTCACTATACAGGATGACATCTTTTCTTTCTCTCGTGTTCTTTTCTGTTCTACATTTGTTTCCATGTCACCTGAAGAAGGATCTTTGATCCGAAACGTCGTTCCTTGTTTCTATTTTAAAGGGTTTTCCACCACCATCTTCTGTTTTCTGTTAATCCTCTAACCTGTTTCTGCCATGATTTTCCTTTAAATCACTGTAGACACCTTTGCTTTCTATTACTAGTGACAAAAAGAAGCCTACACCTGACATCCAACTCTAATTTTAAAGTTGAAACGACGCACTTCCCTGCTCCATACAGGCATCATTTCAATATGCACAAGTCTTGTTACATCACACTATCACTTCAGCACGTGTTCATGTTCGGTTATCGGTCCATTTTCGTTTGCTAGGTAAATCGAAGGTTGCTAGGTAGATTGAACATTGGTAATCCACCCCAGAAAATGCCATACCTGGATATAAACCTTAATTGCCTGAGATGCAATGCGAAACATGTTTGGTCTTGCTGACCACTTCATAATATACAAACAGGGTTTAATGTCAAGCCCTGAGCATGGATGTACCAGTACGACGCATGGAGTAGAGTTTCGTCATCATCCATTATGTCTTATTTCCCCAGTCCCAATGGACTTCCATGAGACATTGACAAGCTACACACAACACGGTTACCGTGTCATCGCTCTGGCCAAGAAACAGCTACCCATCAAACTGACCTACCCCAAAATACAGCGACTGCAGAGGTGAGCTATATTACAGCTTTTTGAATTGAGAAATGTTTGCACTGCAGTTCTGAAAGATTTTTCTTGTCCTGAGGATCAGTAAGGGTGTATCAGTGATCAGTGACATGTATAGATTTTTATGAGCTCCCATAGACTGATCAGGCTGATGAGCATGTATGTGGAATGGGCCCACTCTTTCTCTGAATGTTATTAAAACAAGTTACTTGAGCAAGTTATGTTGGCTATTTGTTCATCTTTTTATTCAAAGTACTGCAGCGAGTTGCGCTAGCTCTTTGTGGTGTTTGCGTGTGTGTTCACCATCTTTGCTGCACATGTGTCAGGGAGCAGGTGGAGTGTGAGCTAACCTTCCTGGGTCTGCTGGTAATGGAGAATCGCCTCAAGCCAGAAACTACCCCTGTCATCCAGACATTGCAGGAGGCCAACATCAGAACCATCATGGTCACAGGTAACATCACTAGTTACTGTAGGGATCCTCAACATGAACTATTCTACCAATGCTAGTCATTGCAAACGGTTGGACATTGCACAGATCTGCCTACTTTACATACTGAAAGTGGAATCACCCTGTGGACACGTTTTTACAAGGAATATATCACATATAACACATGGAGTTATCCTTTGAGGACTACATAACAGTTCAGGAGACAGATCAACCATGATATTTCAAGGACTGTGCCTGAATAGCTTGATGCCTGAATAACTATCATGATAGATCTGTCTGGTGTTGAAGTGTGTCAGAGTATGTTAACCCATTTAACCCCACAGTGGCATTTTCCAAATTATGTCGTTTTAACGACTATACCAGTTGCAGGAGATGAATCAAGCATGATAATTTAAGGGTAGGGCCAGATTAGCTTGTCCCTACCCTTGAATTATAATGGCTGACTCCTCTCCTGCTGTTTGATGTAGGATTAAATGGTCTGAACAATGTTTTTCCCCAGGTGACAACATGCTGACAGCATTGAGTGTTGCACGTGAGTGTGGGATGGTAGATCGCACCGATAACATCATCCTGGTGCAGGCATACCCACCAGAAGCTGGACATACACGGCCAGACATTGAGTTCTACTATGCTGATGACCGCACCAAGAAAGTGGAGGAAATTAATGTGAGCAAGCTTATTGTTTATAGATTGTGTTGCTTGCCATACCAGTTAACTGAGATGGAACAGTACCTGATTGTCTGATAACTGTCAGTCTCCACACACAAGTTAATAGCTGGGTGGAGGTTTGCACATAAAGTAGCAGTTGATAGCAGCGGGCTTTCAGAGCTCCAGTTTCCAGCCCTGCAGCTCCTTGATCATCTTGAAAAGGGTTGACATACATGCCTGGGAGACACCGTACCATACCATACATGATAGGTGTATGAATTAAAAACAATGAGCCACAGTGTCAACCAGCCATCAACCTGAGGACCCTGTACTTATGGTGTCTTCCTTGGCAGCCAGAGATGAGTCTGCAATATGATTTTATGATACACGGGTGTGCATACTAAAACTGATTTATACTTGATAATTACAAAGGCCCTGGAGTTGGGGCAAACGATAACGTCTGTGACTTGTTGGCACACTTCCTGAATGTTGTAGTAAACAACAAAGATGTGATGAAGCTAACATTTGTCATTGTGTATGTATCCACATGTTCTTGTACTGTAGTGTTTACTTCATCACCAGTAAGTGACAGAGCCGTTCCCTTCAGCATGACAGGTGGGGTGAACAAAACATGATGTCCACTGTAACAGAAAAGCAGTGAGCAGAGGTCGAGGGGATTGCAACTCTGCTAGCAAGTTGCTGACAAGTAGACTGTAACCGGTATCACTGAGAAAGTGCAGTGTTGGCTTGATTCTTATGACATGTGGCACTGTGATAAAAATTCAACAACAACAAAACGTGTTCCTGTCATGTGATAGCAGAAATTAATCTGTATCCATCGTCTGTCTTCGAGGTGAACTTTAACGTTGACATTTTCTCGAAGACTATTCAAGCCACAGTCTTCAAACTTAGCCCAAGGATACTTCATGATGAGACCTTTCTAAACATGCCAGTTACAGTGAACTGTCAAAAGCCCAAGATCACAGGGGGTCCAGAAATTAGTAACCAAACATGGCAAATCCCTCAAGGCTCACAAGCATGATCGATCAGTATAGTTAATTACATTTGTGACCTTGACCTTCCTACAGGTCACTGAAATAAGCAAGTGTTCAAGTGTTGTAACATAGCATAGGGAAAGGGTTGGCATTTGTACCAATGAAATCCATGTTTCTCAAAATTTTCGCATTTTTCACTTTTGTCAACCTCTCATGACCCTTGACCTTTTTACATAGTGTACCATAGAATATAGCAAGGTCTTATGATCAGATACCTTTCTGTCAAATTTGGTCAAACAATCATGAAAAAACCCCACTAAAATTCTACAAAACAAATAGACATTTTTCACATCATTTGCTGATCTCTTGTGACCCATGACCTTTCTGAGGGTTCAACCAAATTAGTATGCATAGAAAGGTCTTACCATCAGGTATCTTTGTATTAAGTTTGGGTTTGAAGTTGTGAAAAGTATTTGGAAAAAAAATGTCGAAATATGGCAAATTTTTACCTATTTCCTGGTTTCCTGTGACCTTGACCTTTGAGAGAGGTCACACAACTTGGTATGTTTGGAAAGGTCTTGCCACAAAGTATCCTTGGGCCAAGTTTGCAGACTGTGGCTTGAATAGTCTCCGAGAAAATGCAAACGTTAAAGTTTATCATGGACGATGACGGACGGACAGACAACCACTGGCTCAGAACATAGACTCACTTTTGCTTCGCACGTGAGCCAAAAATATAATAGATATATTTGGACAAATATTGTTTCTTTCTCAAATACTGTTTCCAACTTCAAACCTGGTGCAGAGATACCTGATGGTAAAACCTTTCTGTGCATGCTAATTTGGATAACCCCTTGGAAAGGTTAAAGATCCAGATCAACAAATGTGTGAAAAAAATGACAATTTTTGATATAATTGTATTTTTTTTATCAGACTTCTTGCCAACATTAAAATCAAATTTGGCACAAAGATAGCTGAGAGACCTTTTTGTACTAATTTATTTGACGCCTCAAATAGGTCAAGGGTCACTGGGGGTTGACAAATGTGAATGAGAAAACATGGATTTCCCTGGTACAAATCCATCCCTTATGTTATCCCTTTGCGTGTTGGTAGCGTTTTTTTCCCTGATGATTCCTTCAACAAAACCCACTACCAAAGGGATAAGAAACTGAGCACTTGCTCCTTTCTGTGACATGTTGGAGAGGTCAAGGTCGCAAAGGTCTTACTTATTATGTGAATCGACCATAAGGGCTTTGACATTCTTGCTCTCCAAGTATTCCATCTTGCCTCCCCCCAGCAAACTTGCAAAATTGGTCAGTATGTTTGTTTTTTTGTTTTGGGCTCATGCACGATAGCAAAAGTGAGTCTATGTAATGGGCCATCCGGCGTCTGTCCTGCGTTCTGGTCTGGCATCTGTGGTAAACTTTAACATTGGCATTTTCTCAGAGACTATTCAAGCCTCACACTTCAAACTTGGCCCAAAGGTACTTTGTGGTAAAATCTTTATAAGCATACCAATTTCACTGACCTCTCTCAAAGGTCAAGGTCACAGGGGGTCCAGAAAGGGGTCCAAAATAGCCATATTTTGACACAGATTGTTTCTCCTCCAAAAATATTTTCAATATCAAACTCAAACTTAGTACACAGATACCTGATGGCAAGATCTTTCTATGCATTCTAATTTGAATGACACCTCAGAAAGTTCAAGGGTCACAGGAGGTCAGCAAATGTGTGAAAATGACAGTTTTTGATAGAATTGTACATTTTATCACAGATTTTAATAATAATAATGATAATTATGGTATTTATAATGCACTTATCTTATAATAATTATAACTCTAAGCGCACACTCACAACTCACATACGCATGCGCACGCTTTAGACAGTGACTCACGCACCACAAATAGTGAAATACACTACGACAGTCAGCTTGGGGTGGGGAGTGTGGTGATATAGTGCTAGAACTGTTGAAAGAGGTGTGTCAACTTTTAAGTCAGATTTGGCACAAAGGTAGCTGATGACAGGACCTTTCTATGCATACTAATTTAGTGGTCCACTCGAAAAGGTCAAGGGTCATGATGGGGTCCAGAAATGGGTAAAAATAGCCATATTTTGACAAAAACATCTTTTTTGTCAAATACTGTTTTCAACTTCAAGCCTAAACTTGGTATAGAGATACTAGATGATAAGGCCTTTCTATGCATACTAAGTTGGATGACTCTCGGAAAGGGCAAGGGTCACAGGAGATCAGCAAGTGTGTGAAAAATGCAAGTTTTTTCATAGAATTGTACTTTTTATCGAAGTTTTTGCACAATTTTCAATCAAACTTGACAGAGCAAGCTGACGATATCACCTTTCTGTGCGTGCTAATTTAGTCGCCCCCTCATAAAGGTCATGGAGGGTCGACAAATTTGTGAAAAATGAATACATTTTGAGAAAACTCAGATTTTACTGGTACAAAAGCAAACCCTTTACTTAACAGCCTATGTCTGGTGGCGCTGCATTTTTGCAACACTGCTTCTCTGGAAACACTGCTTCTCTGGAAAAGGCAGCTTAAATTTCCCCTTGTGGGACCTAAAGGAAAAACAAACAGAATCACTTCAGCCTACCCCTTAAACTTATTTTGCATGCAGCCACTGATACTGTTTAGGTACTGGTGCCTGTATGTACAAGGACGTTAAGCAGATGTAAATTTGATTGACTTCATGGTGCTTTCATGTTGATGATACCAAGTTGTTTTTAGAGGGCAGAGGGTTCAGAAGTTATCAACATGGATGAAGACAACCAGCGTTTCCACTTTGCTGTTACTGGCAAGTCCTGGGCCGTCATTCGTCAGTACGAGGCAGACCTCCTATCCAAGGTCAGTGAATTTACACTAGTAGCCCATGATCAGTGGATTTACACTAGTAGTCCAAGATCAGTGGATTTAGACAAGTAGTCCAGGTGATACTATTTGACTGCACAGGTCATCTTTGTTTTGAAGGGGTGGGCTTGAACCAGTAAACTCTGTCAGTGGCTGCTTGCACAAAAGCGTGTCAAATATGACTGTTCCTTCCTGAAAAACCACAGTATTTTTTTAGGTTTTCAGCAAATTCTAGTGACTGAGTTGTTTAAAATACTATTGCAAACCTGTACATAAATAAATAAATAAATCAGCGCATTAAATAGGCGCTTTACCCAATTGAAAATTGGCTCAAAGCGCCGCTGCGAACTTAACCCAACAAGCATGCTCACGTGAATCACGCGCATTCATTCACACACTGTACATAAACACAGAACATTCATGTGGTGCTAAGGGCAAGATCAAGCGAGCTACTAAAGTTTTTGGAAATTCAAATCGTTTTATATTTGAAATTTGATAAGTGAGCTGAAATTGATACCAAAGTCGTGGGGGAGGAAGAGCCGGAGTACCCGGAGAAAGAACCCCCGACAGTCCGCCCGAATTAACGTAATTAATGTACATTTTAAAAAGCCTAGGCTTTGAACACTGAAATTAACAAGATTGGATCCCAGCTGAAAGTTGTTCCACATACACTAGCACACACAAACACAGAAGACCATGAATGGCGCTTCACGCCAGTGGTACATTCTGTGGGCTGGATGTAGCGATAGAAGAATGATAGCACAAGCAACAAATAAGCCTCATGTCATGGCATCGTTAGTCCCGAGATGCCATGTATACCTTGACAAAATAGACATGTTGCGTCACTCATCATAGTACTACAATTTTAAGTATTTGAGGATAAAAATTGTAATTGTGCAGCTGATTGTTATACTCTGAGCTATTTGGGCACAATTTCACCTAATCATACCCGAGAGCCAGGACAGACAGCAGGCTTAAATACTTATGAAAAATCATTCATGTATTAATGAGAAGTTAGCAAAAGTGAGTCTGTGTAATGGGCCATCTGGTGTCTGTCCGGTTTCTGTCATCCGAGGTAAACTTTAACATTGGCATTTTCTCAGAGGCTATTTGAGCCTCACACTTCAAACTTGGCCCTAGGGTACTTTGTGGCACAAGTGAGTTCTGGGCCAGTGGTCATCCGACCGTCCGTTATTGACCATGGTAAACTTTAAAGTTATTTTTCCCAGGATCAAGCATCTCAACGGAGTCAGAAAACTGCAACAGATACTGCTGACAGTATGTGTATGGGTTCTTTGTGTACTATCTTAGAGCTTTATGGTGTAAGTACAATGCCAAATGTTGAAATTTTTCATTTGGAGGGTGTATTGTTTTTGTATCCGAGTCACGGATTTATCGTCAGCATCGGTCTTGTTTTGAATTAATATGCATATTTATGAACCTACGTCACAAGGCAGAACCCGGCCGCCTATCGACAGTGTATCGCAATATTGCAGGTCACGAGGTCATCGGTGTGGTGTACACATTTGTCAGTGTACATGTACTGATGTTTTCCGGCATCCCTTTGATGTAATTTTTCACGAGAAAGTAGAATAAACCTTCCATACTCGCTTTGCTGTCAAAATCACAATGCGGGTTCCGCTCGAGCTAGTATTTACTAGTAACGATCGTGCTGCGTAGTCTTGCACCGACCGAGGTCGTGGCTTATTTGACTCGCAAAGCCGGCGAACCTGCGTCCACGGTGCCTAGTTTGACCTTTGATCCTTTACTCCTCGGAAACACGCAATGCGTTCCATCATTGAAACAGAACAGTGGTATTTATACCCATTTTCTGCACTGCAGTCAATTTCACATCTCACACATCGAAGTCTACGTAACTGAAAGCATCATTGGAAACGACAAATGCACCATCGCAGCAAAAACACTACCTCTCTGAATCGAGTGAATGCGAGCCCACGGCATACGGACAAAAACATATTGCGACTAGTGATGCCGTACAACTTTGACACACTGTAGTTTTCAGATCAGTCTTTGCAGCATAAAATGTGATAACTAGCTCGTAACTATATGATAAAACAGGTTTAAAATCTTACAAAATTAATAAGAGATAAATTCTACTGAAGATCATGAATTCTGAAAATCACTAGCGCTTGTGGAACTATAGGAAGATCTACAAAGACCCGGTGTAGATTACTCACTAATTCAGCAGGAAAGGGACACTTTGCCACATGTCCATATTCTCTTGTCCGATGTCGGTTCTACTTAGGGGTATCTTGTCTCTCTTTCTCTTTCTTCTCTTCAATTCCGAGTCTGTCATTGTCGGCTCCATTCGATGATATTTCTTTTCTTCTCTGGTTCATCCACCATCTTGTCTCTGATTGGTTATAATTATGCAGATGACCTAAGGGTGTATAGAATAGTTATGCCGTCAGCCTATCAGAAGCAATCTTTTGACAGTGTCCAGTCACAAGATTCCGGTGTGCATCTTTTCGCTTTGAACGGAAAGCATTTGGTGGGACAATAGGGTAGTCACTGTCTAAGTGGGTATGTATACTGAAGCCCAGTTAAAGCTTTTTGCGAACTGAAGCCTTCAAAAAGTTCAGTTGTGCCCCTTTAACGTTTGCATTTTCTCAGAGACTATTTAAGCCACAGTCTTCAAACTTGGCCCAAGGATACTTTGTGGCAAGACCTTTCTAAGCATACCAAGTTGAGTGACCTCTCTCAAAGGTCAAGGTCACAGGGGATCAGGCATTAGGTGAAACATTGCCATATTTTGACACAATTGATTATTTCTCAAATGCTATTCACAACTTCAAACCCAAACTTGACAGAACGGTAGCTGATAAGACTTTTCTATGCATACTCTTTTTGTTTACTAATCACAAAGGTCATGGGAGGTCGACAAAAGTGAAAAATGCATACATTTTTACAAAATATCACTGGTACAAATGAACCCTTTACTTACGTTAAAACTGGATTGTTCATGCATGTGAGCCTTAAGGGCTTTGCATTCTTGTTTTTTAACATAGTGATTTTTTTTTTCAAACAAGATGAGGAAGTCTACCATATTGTTTGGAGCTCACATGCGTTTTTCTTTTAGGAACATTCATGAGTTCATGTTCATATTTTTCCAGCTGATCCTTCTGATCCATTTCCCTCATCTCTAACCCAACCTCTGATCAACACACACTGGTGCACACAAATAAAGACAGACACATTAGTATGCTATGTGGGCTGACGTACGACAGGAATTCTGAAGCGGCAAAATAACGTAACTATAAGCTTCACGTCATGGCGTCGCTAGTCCCACAACGCCGTGTACACAGTGACGAATTTGATGTTTCACATCACAAGTCTGAAAGGCACGTAGCCTCTTCCAGGGCTGATGGGGTTTTCTTCCATACAGCCTTTTCCAGGGCTGACTGTTTGATGAGAGTATAATGTGACTCCAAAACTTGCAAAAATTAATTAATGAGGTACAAGGCTGCACTACGAACTCATTCAGTATCATAAGGAAAATATCCTAAAGTTTCATGCTTGTCTGTCCACAAGTGCGGGCTTAAGGTTGTAGGACACACCTCTTTCGCGCATCTTTTCTGCGCATTTAGATACCACTATCTTGCGTCTGCCGTGACCTGAGACTAGAGTTCACCGGAAAAAAACGCCGTACGGCAAGTCGTATTGCAAACAAGCTCAATTTATCGATAATTGACAAAAGATATATACTGTCTGAAATAGGTGTGTAAGCTGACTGTTTCTATGCATAAAATGTTTTGTTTCCTCAGAAATAAGATACTTTTGCATAAGTTGCGACAAGTCATCGAGCGTAACGCATAACCTGCGTAAGATAGCGCCAAGCAACACGTAATTTCTGAATCTAAAGTTAAAAAAAAAGAACGGGCCAACCAAACGGGAAGCAGTCTACGTGGCAGCCAGGAAAACAACAAAATCTCTTCAGACATCAGCAACGGAAAGGTAAACTAAATTAGAAAAAAGGGTGGTGGTGTTTGCTAAGTGACTAGAACACGAGGTACTACTGAACAGAAGCAAAATGTCGTAATATAAGTGGCATATCTCACTGGTTCAGCGTCCAACCCTTTTATGCACTGCCGTGAGATATCATCTGCATGGCGTAAAACCCCAATAGCTAACTGTCCATGTATGCATGGAAATTTAAGTCCCCACAGTAGTATTGCCGTCGCCACTGCCTACCTGCAATGAAGAAGACTACATTTTATTGTGGGTTGAGGGGGGGGAGGGGGGGGGGGGCATTCCGGCCATGTCAGTCACCACCTAGAAGTAGAACATTTCCATACATTTTCGGAGAGCCTTTACTAATACGGTGGAGGGTATGTAGTCGACATTGTAGTTATATTAAACCAGTGCCAGTGCTTATTATCTAGGAAAACGTACTGTGTGTAGGAAAAAGTCCTGCTAAGGGAGAATTTGGCATTATGGACCTCTAACTCATTAACTGCTTCCAGTACTTAGTAACTTAATTTGCTCATCCATTCCCTTACTGTCTTATAAAGGCTATATTACAGATTAGGATATAGGTCCAGCATTTTTTTTTGTTTTTGTTCAAGGATGGTGCCAGAATAGCTTGGCGGATGAGACGCCGATCGATTTTGGCACCACCCTTGAACTATCATAGTCAAGCAGTGGGTGTATCAGGAGTAAAAGGGTTACCTAGTACTTTATAGGTATGTATGTATGTTAAATTAAACCTACCCTACTTTGACTGAAACCCTAATATTTGTTGACTACCATTTTGGATGACCTTGGAATGTGTGATATATGCTTATTTATTTTTTCATTGTATGATTGCAGTTTGTATCAAAGTTTTTGCAATTTCCCTATCAAATTTGGCACAAGGGTAGCTGATGATAAAATCTTCCTATAGATACTAATTTGGTTGACTCCTTACACAGGTCAAGAGTCACAGAAGGTTGACAAACGTAAGAAAAATGCATAATTGTAATTTGTAGAGAAAATACGAATTTCCCTAGTACAAAAGCAAGCCTTTATGTTGAGACTTGTGACACTTATGTCAGCTACCTCAGTTCACGCAAAGTGAAATTGTCATGCTGCCGAACAACACAGTAATAATCGTGTATTTCATTTCAGGCCAATACTGCTGTTGACCTCTCGCTGTGGAGTCTCAGTACTCTCACCCAGAGGACATACTTGTAAACAAGCGCATAAGTATGATGCCTACACCAAGGCAACAGCTCAAGTGAAGTGAGGGAAGGCGACACTTATTCTCCTGGACTCAAGGTAGATCATACCGGTAGATCTGTGACTAGAATCAGGTGCAGAACAAAACACAACTATGGTGTGATTGTGAATGAACACATCATACTGTAATGCTTTCTGTCATTGGCTCATGTGTGCAGCAAGTGTGAGGCTATGTTCTGGGCCATTGGTCGTACATGGTAAACTGTAATGTTGGCATTTTCTCGGAGACTATTCAAACCACAGTCTTCAACGTGGCCCAAGGATACTTTGTGGCAAGACCTGTCTTAGCATACCAGTTTGAGTTAAGACCAAGGGTCATGAGAAATCAAGAAATAGGTAAAAAAAATAGCCATATTTTGACAACAGATATTTTTTCTCAAATATTATTCACAACAAGTACAAAAGCCAGCCCTTTACTGATGCGGAGACTCATGGCACTTAAATTTCAGTCACCTTTTGGAAAGGTCACACAGTTCAGATTATGTAAATGATCAGTTTTAAATGCACATGAGCGATCCAGGCTTCACCATTGTTGTTTGTGGTGTTTACAGTTTATTTCACATTAGTTTGAAGGTAGTAATGCGTAAACTAAATGTAGGGGCATATGGGGTGGGGGGGGGAGGGGTGGGGGGGGGGGGAGGGGGGGTGGGGGGGAGGGGTCAGGGGTGGGGGGGGAGTTATGTTCGTTGGCTTTTTGGCTTTTTGTATATTGGCGTTTCTTATAAAGAGGGGGGGAATGGGAAATATGGGGCGGGGTGGGAGGCGGGGGTGGGTGGCGGGTCCGGGGGGGGGTGTGGGGGGTGGGATGGGGGGGGGGGGGGGGGGGTGGGGGGTGGTGGTGGGGGTGTGGGGGGGTGGGGGGGGGGGTGGGGGGGGGGGGGGTTGTGGTGGGGGTGGTGTGGGGTGGGGTGGGGGGGGGGGGGGTGTTGGGTGGGTGGGTTTTTTTGGGAGTGTGGGGTTGTGGTTTGTGGTTTTGTGTTTGGTGGTGTGGGTTGGGGGGGGGTTGGTGTTGGGTTTGATGTGGGTTTTTAGGGTAGGTTGTATGGATTTTGGTTGTGTTTTGGCTTGGTAGTGGGGCGTGGTGTGGTATAATGGTGAGCGCTTTAGGTTGTTTGATTTATTTCTGGTGGGGACTTGAAGGCGGTTTTGGGGTGGTATGTTGTATTTTTGTGGTTGTTTTTATCTTGGGATTTTATTGTGGGTGGGTTGGGAAGGCTTGGGTTCGATATAGTAGGGTTTTGTAGTGTTGTGTGTTGGTTAGAGGTCTCGGATGCGGTATTGGCAGCTGGACGTGTTTTATGAAGAGAATGCTGACTGGGAAAAAGGGAATCATATAGGAAATGAAATTTTTCATCCTGGTGGGGGAAGAAGATAATAAGATATATTGAATTGCTGCTGGGGGTGGTGGGAGTGAAATGGGGGGGATTTGGGGGGGGGCGAGGGGATATAAGAATGGTGGGGGGGGGGGGAGGACATTGCAGAATGGGGGGAAGGGAAGGGGCGGGGGGGAAAAGGAGGGGGAGGGGGGGGGAAGGGAGAGGGGAAGGGAAAGTATTATGCTCTATAATTAGTAAATATATATATGGCTGATTATAGATGGATATCTTACATTCTTACGTAATTAATACTATTGAGGGTAGAGTAGATAAGCTGATCGATTATTAGGGGATTTTATTTCTGGATTCCATAGAGGCCGGGTAGTGTTAGAGGTTGGGTCGTAGGTGTGGGCCGTAGAGGGGGGGGGAAATAGATGTGATATATATTTATGAGTATATAAGTTGGCGTGTGTAGGTTGTAAGTGATCTGGTATCTGTGCCTATATGTGTGAGATAGCGATGAATTGAAGGATATCTCTAGTAATTATGGGATGGCAGCAGATTATCAGCGGCGTATAATAGATAAATGTTATTGAGTTGCGGGACAACGGTAATGCAATACTATTAATAAGATCTTTGGAAGATTATTCTTTGATATGAATTTATGCATAACTTTGCTGGATGAACTCACTATCAGATATCATATGGTGATTACTGGGGCTTTGGGTGTAAATATTTCCTTATATGGGATGGATTAATTCTGGAATGATCGGATAATTGCATTTTATGACAATGACTAAGTATAACAATTATTTTGAATTCGAGCGGAGTAATGAATTAAATTAATTAGGGTGAAATTAATTGATCTGAGGAATTGAAAGAGATAAGGATATTTATGATGAGGGGGTGAGTGGAATCTGATATGGAATCTTTGGTCGCTTGCGAGAGCGTCAGTATTTTTTATTTATCATAACTTGGGATAATAAGCGTATGGATAATAATGGGGATTATATGGATGCGGATAACGCAGAGACATTATTTTGTTTACTATTGGGGTAGTAGAGGGGAAAAGGGGGGAGACTATGGAGGTGGGGGGAAGGAGGGGGAAATGCTATTTAATCTAAGAGTGAAAGTGTAACATATGTAATGCATCAATTGGGGGTACTGAGTTAATGAATAGTCATATGCAATTATGATATATATAATATTTGAGTAGTACAATATCGCGTGATAGACCGTACGAATAATGGCGGGCGTGGTATCATGATCCATTTATAATCTATATTGAGGTAGATGGTGAAGGCTATTAACAAAATAATTCTTCCTATATAGTTAATACTATATTCTATATACATTTTTGACCATAATTATTGATAAGATATACCAAAGAATACCGGGGATATATGATGAAATGTATGTGGGTTGATATTCTAATAATTATTGGGGGTATGCTAAGAGAGTTATAATTAGCTAATGATGAGGGCTGTGTATAATTATATGATATAGTCTGTAAGATTACACGTAGTGGGATTGCTTGTGCCATGTAGATCTTATATATAATTATATTCTACTACCCCATAAATGGTAATTATTCACCGAATATAATTGTATGGATATATTAATCTATTTAGTGTGCATTTTAGGTTTTGGACTGGATACTACAATTTGTGTGATACTCTATTTATATAAAGGATATTTTTTCGCATGGTTAATGAGCTTTTCGAATATTAAACTATTAGATAATATAAACTATGATGATCCTCTTATATCCTCCTTATAATGCATAGATTACTATTGATTTGTTAGTTGATAATGACTCGGTAGACAAGACAGGTATTTATAGATTAACCCTAGTATGATGTTATACTTCGTGAATAGATATCTATGTTTCTCATTCAAATGTTTATAATTTTCGAATCGTATAATATTATGGAACTATTCAAATACTTCAATATCCCCTTAACGTATACTGCTCACCCAGTGTTCCTGTGGGAATAGAAGGAATGCAGCCAAGGGACCGTTCTGCTTATTAGGTAATAACATATGGAGATGTGCGAATTATATGAATTAAATAATTTGAAAAAATAGAAATATTTTAGTGAAAAAAGAGTGGGCATTAATATATATACTCGATAGATGAAAAAGTATTATGAATTAATTAATGGGTCATTTGAATAAGTAATTGTATTCATAGTATTGCTCGTACAGTCTGGATAACAACAATCTGATTTGATATTTAGTATCTAAAACATTTTTGTTATATTATTAGATATTTCAGTAGATTATAGATTATAATGGTGATGTAAGTGACCTGCATTGCTTAGATTTGACGCTCAGACATACCTTACTACTCTGCAGACTATTCTAAGTTCTTGGCATCCCGATGCATCGCCCAAGAGGGGTTATCTTTATTATTATTATGTATAGTCGCATTCCCGCCCGATATATTGAATATTTGTGATGGTTTATTTAGTTATCTATTTCTACATGGGCAGGGTGTTCATTACATTTCATCAGATCAAACAAGTCACAGACTAGTTTTATTATAAGCACCAGTCTCATGAAATGTATGTGAGTAATTACCGATGTCACTTAACCCAAGAAAGGTAAAGATCTTCCAGGGCTCACCAGAAGAGGAGAGTGAATTTGGAGTAGTACTTCGTCCCAGGAGTGTGATAGATTAGTCCAGGTCTATCTGTTTTGTTGCCTCAATAGGAGTAAGGAGGGGGGAGAAGGTCACAGCTTCATGCAGAAAGGCAGATGGCAACATATGCAGTAGCGTATGTCACGCGTGATATCAGTCGTGGATCAACCTAGATTAGTTTTAATAGTGTGCATGAGAAAGTGCAGTACACTTTTATTCTACTGATGATCTAAAGGTCACATCATACCGAGTTGAGTGCGTGTATAGTATGTTCACGGTTCATACAAAAACACAACTTGTGCATAGTACCTTGTGAAACATAATAACACATCATTACTGTCCCTAAGCGCTTTACTTTCATTTTGAAGATGGTGTTCAAGTCTACCTATGTACCATTGTCATTCTCATACAACATCGAATGCAGTAAAATCACTTAGCTGGAGTTCAACAAGTTTGGCTACCATAGTGTCATTTGATATTTGGAAAAGACTAGGAGCTGAGCTTTGTGCAGGTCTATGCAAGAATATGCATTTTTTCTTAATAAGCACTAAGTTGTGCACACAGAATGATAAGAAAAAACTGAAACCATCCTTTTGGTCCACGTGTGTATTGTTGCGAAACAGCAATATGTTAAACGTGTCCTGTATGAAACATTTTCTGCAAGTTCACTTGATGACTGATTCTCAGATATATTTTATACATACCTAAATTTGTGGGTCCATTTTAATAGCTCAGTTGTGTCTCATTATGTGGCTTCGCACTTGCTTTGTGATAGCATAGAATACACATTAAGTGTTTGTAAATGGTATTGTCATTCCGTATATTTCTATATGATCACTGTATGATATCTAGTTTATCATATGTGGGGCACTTATTATACTTATTTGGTATTTTCACTCTATAGAGACTATTATAACATGCTCTAGACATTTATGATTCCATACTTGGCACCTATGAGTATTAACTTGTGCTCTGGCTTTACTAATTACTTTCTATTAAATCATACCAAATCTTGCTGTGAGACTTTTCAGAGGTTGGAGGGTCAACCTGGGGTAATGGGGGGTGGGATTGGGTCGAGGAGTTACTTTGGGCCCGCGCGTCCAGATAGTGTTTGTCTTAATAGCGTAATATATAGCGTGTCAGATTTATGCACACAAAATTGCTATTGTATCTGTCATACTATACCCTAATAATGACTTTTGTTCAATTACTTTTTTCAAACCAAGATGTTTGGTACAATGAGAGCGATGACTGCATGAATGCGTATAGTCACTTTCTATAGTTTTATGTACACAAATTTATTTTGTGATGTCCTCTCACAAAGGTCACAGGTCTAGTGGTGGATCTGAGAGTCAGCCGAATCACAGAGGATCCCCTCGCGCCCAATTATTGAGTAGCTACACACAGAAATATGTTACAATGATATTGTATTTTCAACGCCATACACTCTCCCAAGACCTTGGATATGGCTGTTGAGCTGCGCATACAGCATGAATATGACTTAATTTCGGTGTCTTAATAGAGACGTAAGTTTGCTGTTACGCAGCAAGTGCGAGGGTCAGTCGCACAAATAGTAATAGCTTTTGGTTGTGTCGTCTCGTAATAGAAGTTGTAGGATTTTGAATCTTTTATTCAATATGTTTTGGCAAACTTACTAATATAATAAATTGCTTTGTTAATATACTAATTCTGTGCCGGATAATTACTACAATTCTCAGGCCCTCGTCACAGATGCTTTCAAGAGGGCCCACAGTCAGTGATGTAGTTTCTCATGAAAAATTAGTAATGTGATGTCATCGAGAAATGAGTGTTGCATTTTGAGAAACATCAGATTTTAGAACGCGGGGTCACAATATTCCAGGCTCTTCCTGAGAACTTTTATCTTTTATCTTTATGCTTTGATAGCACCTCTTTTAAGGAAGAGTTGCGATGGTCAGGGACCACACAGGGTGTGGTTATCTGATGCTTATTTATGTGGAATTGGTTCAGGCTACACGGTAACTCACCTTCAGCTTTATAGGACATTTAAATTGGTCTTATCTTGGTTCTTTGCTAGCCCTTTCCAATAGTTTTCGTTCTTTGAAATATCTTCGAAACGGAAAATAATGACGTATAATATCTAATTATGCCAGCTCACCCCCCCCCCCCCCCCCCCCCCCCCCCTCTTAATTTGATGAGTTGTAAATCGAAATGTACTTTGCATTATTTAGATCATATCTTATAGCTTACTGCTAATTAATTATGTGCTGCCATCTTCATACTATTTTCCTTAATATAAATAATCTTTTGAGCAGAGTTGCATATAGCTGCCGACATTGAAGAATGAGATTTTCAAGTCGGGTTAGTTACTACTGCTGGTTCTTATCTACGACTTTAGCTAAGATGCACACTCGATCTCAAGCGTATAAGGACAAACGGCTACGCTGAGATATCATTGCTCTCGCTGTGGGCAAAATGCGTTCCTCCTGTTATGTCTTCTTACTAGTATACTTGCCTATCCATCATCACAGTGATCTGGCTCCATCTGCCAGGAGTTTGCGTACTTTGTTACTTATCCATGTCGCAAAAATCTGCTAGCATATTAAAACGCGTTTCTTACGCAATTAAGACTTGTTCAACTCTCTAGTCCTGTCATATGATATGGAACGCCGTGCTTAATTTGTCTATTATAGTTTTGATGATTATTCATAGGGCCCTATATCCTGCATAGTTCATTTTTCACTAAGAGCATTATATCAAGTCATATACACGAGCTGATCTTTTTTGTGAGCAAAGTTTCGAATTTAAGTTATGTGCTTGTCATTCAGCTAGAACATTCAAATATAAGATGTGTACTCTTCTAGACACTCGCGTGTACTTCTTATAAGATTGGTGTATGAGAAAGACACGTTAGTGTACTCGACTCAGAGATTTTTTTTGCGTAGCGATCTAGTGTAACAAAGAGAAAGAACATATCACTTTGCTATTTCGTCTATTTTGCATGTAATTTCTTAAAATGATCTTTAACTCTGTTTCTGAAACATGTGTCTATATGGCTCCCCAAGAGTATCACTATCCTTCATGGGTGCGTGTTACTTTCTTGTAAGAAGATGTGTTGTGTGCCAATAATGTATGAAACGTCAGCCATGGTGTGGGTGAGCGGGGAGGACGTTGGGACCCGTCGGGAGGTTCTGAATTGGTTTAGTTAGTCACAATATTAATTAATACATTGACTCTGTCATATAAATTCCCCTTTCCCCACGTCCTCCCTAAACTTATACCAAATGTGGACTAATATGTCCCAATTGCTTAAATAACCATATTACTTCAAAGCAGTGAGTTGTATTTCCCTGTAGTTATCTGCCTTATCCTCAATCTGTTCACAGTCAGCTATCATTGGGATTCACTTTGTGGTATTGAATAACTGTTAGTTCTTATTAGCGCAAATCGATACGTATAATCGCTATGCTTGGACGTTGATTTGATCCTTTTGTTATCCTATAGTATATATTCTCCGCTAGCTTCCACACTAGTCTTTTATCCGGTGATCTTTTCAGCTCGTTGATGGGCATTTATTAAGGTGTCGTATCAGTATAGAGTTGATGCACAGACTATCACTATTGGTTCAATCTCACCTACCCGACATTCCTTCAGCACTCGCACCCCCTGGTACAAAGCACCCCCATAGAAGCCAAAACATTTAGAATGACTCTGTTACTTTATGATCCTGGTCGTCCCCCTACACTGTACTGTGTGTGTGTATGATTATAGGAACTACCTGTACATTTGTGTTAGAAGCATAGAATAATTAGTGCTGATTCGACTATGGATTCACAATTCTCAGGCCCCCCACAATCTGTGTTCAGATAAATTCTATTTGCTGTATTTGTTACCTCATTAGCGCTCCTCGCGCTCGAGACTTCAAAAATTAAAATTAAAAATCAGTCGAAAACTCGACTATCCAAGCATCTGTGCTACTTCCCTTTTTTGTTCAGTACCAGGCCGAATGTTTCGGTGTAGTGTCGATAGTTCGGTGCGTAGATTGGCTCATGCACTATGTGCAATCATGTTGTGACTTAACGATGAAGTCTCGACGCACCATGTTTGCTGGATTTTCGGTTGTAGTTAGGCAGAATGCCTTAGATTTAATAAGCGTTCTTATTGCATGTCTGCATTGCTAGATCTCGTAGATTGTAGAAGAGTCCTCCCATCCTTTTTTGCAGCTGTAGCACTGATTGTTTGTATTTTGCTATGAAAAAAATGTTTGTCTGAAATTTGTGATTCTCCTCGCAAATCTCATTGACATCTATTAGTACCAGTTTTGTATTCCACAGAGCACAGTAAAAAAGTAATTAGAGTTCGATCTGGTGTTGTTGCCTGCGTATGTATCGCATAGAACCGTGAGTGATCTATCAGCACTGCTATTTTAGTACCTCTCATTGTTAATGACAGTAGTTCACGGTCTATTATTTAGTTTGATCCAATGACAGCCTCATATTCCAGTTGCGATGTACAATTAGTTCATGGCGTGATGAACTACCCTGTACTTATCACTTCGTTGTGCCTGCGCCAAATGGTATACGCAGAGTAGTAGGTAACTCTGGTATTACAGTGAATGCTTTCGAATTTTTATATGCCTACATGTGCTCACTGTGCACTTTATGTTATGTGTTCTGAGTGTCGTAGCTTAGTTGCGTGGGGTTTTGGGTACATCGTTCTGACTGAATATCTAACATGTATTAATGTTCACATAGTGGGGTGACTGCAATGTTGAGTCATATCAGGACTTCAGTGATAGCTCTCTTCTCTCTCCTCAGTTATATATATTATATATATTATATATATATATATATGGTGACTCGGGTACACCTACCGGCTTCTATAACCCATCCTGATGAATTTTGTCGGTTTGCATCACGACTTTGTTTTGCTCGCAAATGAGTGTGTGTTATTATTCAGTGGTTATTTTTTCCATAATGTAAGGTCTCGCAAGTATCGCTATCATTGAAGAAGTTTCTGCGGTTGAGTCCGACCCCTCTGCTAACTTCTAGACCACTAGGTAATCAGTATGTTAGGTCCCAATTCAGGTGGACGTGCAACGGCGCGACAGCCGTCCTCGAGGGCCTTTGTCTAGCACCCGGAGCCTACAAAGGCGATGATAGCTTTGTGTTTTCTAATGAGGCATTCAAGTAGAATATCTCCTCAATGCCTGACCGATGTGTTTTTTAAAACCATAGATCCATAAGCTTCTCCAGCTATGATAAGTCTCTTTGTCTCTATTTTGTAATCTATTCTAGGCCCCAAGCGATTTTGGTCTTAGATTTAAATATTTATTCTTGAGTAGTTTGCACCTTTTACACCGACCAGGTCGACGAAGAAAAGTTCGATGATTTAAAAATTCATAATCTCAATTCTAGCCTGTCTTTAATCGACGATTAATGTTGCAATACTAAGTGTAAAACTACAAACTGCGGATCTATTCGTTAGCAACAGAACCGCACAGTTATTAGGTGTTTTAGTAGTATTTAGCGTGATGGTCAGCAGACATCTCAAATACACAAAATTTTAGCATTTTCCGTCCAACAGCACCGAATGTCTGGAGCACGCGAGTGGTGTGCTTCTGTTGCGCGCACCGCGCCTACACCCGTATATTATTTATAAATGGCCCCTTCCGATAAGCGCGCTTGCGGTCAGGTACCACTCTAGCACGTTTGCCACTAGACCACTCGTGCCGCTTTCTATGACGAATACAACTAAGCAAGAACTACAATGTCGACTCCCTCCTTAGCTTGTAAGTAGTCTTTTATATATTGATTTGTATTTTTGGTCTTCAACTTTGTCCCTTCACCCCATTCGAATTGATGAAATGATGCTCGATTATTATTATCAGTGTCCTTGATGCAAGTTTTGCCACTGGTTAGGAGTAAGCTGTGAAGATTGTAATAGTTGAGAGTGCTTCACGGAAACTTTGTAGCATTTTTAGGCAGCTGGAAATTTGATGCTAACTTTGTTGCCGATAGTGCGATTTTCACGTGATTTTCTAGTATGTTCGCTTCTCGTACTGTAGCACTTTGTCTTCCGATGGAGATCCCGGGAATTTTCTGTGACAGAATTATTTTAGACGCCAAAACCGCATATAGATAGGTAATGTTGTACTCTGATTCAATGCTTCTGCCCTTTTGATAGCATTTTGGGTCTTTCCTTTGTACAATGAGAGTTATTGCCATTTGCTCAGTGATGCTAAATTCTCCTTCGCATCGTTGTTGTAGGAAATCGTTGAAATGTTGCCTTGTCTGACAGAGAACTTGTTTGATTAGGCTTTCATAGTTCCTTGCTATCCCCCTACTACTAGTTGCTTTGAATGATTATACTTATAGCCGTTAAATTTGATTGTGTCAGGATTGATCATGGTAGCTTTCATGTCTCCTCCTATTTTCCATCTTTGGGTGGGTGTTTAGTCACTTTTTAGTTCCCAGGCCATAGAGTCCACCTTGCGTCAGCCCCACAGGTGTTGAGTTTCCATTTCTATTCTGGTGGGCATGTTAGTTCTCTGTCTCCCCTTGGTCCATTTCAACCTGTATTTGTCTTTTTTTTTTAAAACTCTCCCTAACTGTCTGCACTGCCTGTAGCTCTGTTGATATTGGATGTGTGTTGCTAAATGGTCTTAGCTTTATTTAGGCCCCATGTGTTAGGTTTATTTAACGTATTTGTACCGGCTGGCGACATACATTCAATGTTCTGTTTAGTTTTTTTTTTTTCACAAGCAGTGCAGGCACGTCCTGAGAAAAGCCTTTGTGCTGTCGGGACGTTAAGCAATGTCAATCAATCAATCAACCTTCCTTTTCTCCTCACTTTGACATTTGCATCACAGCTTTTAGTATTCCGAATAGTCGCGTACCACATGGGCTGGGACGCTGCGGATAAGACGTGACGTCCCACCGTATATTTAGTATGCCGCAAGCCTTTTGTTCTGCTTGGGCGTGCTGCTTATCTACGGTTGCTTGTGTTACATTTGGATTTGTCACGCTCACCCACACTCTCTTCTCTTTAACCTCGCATGTTTTTTTATCGGGCAGTGACCTGACTAGCCTCATGAAACAAAGTTACTATCCCTTTTTATCATCTCTTCAGCGTTTACGTGCATGAGGTTATTAGGTACTATTATCTGTAATTTTCCTCTTACACACTGTTGACTATGACGTTGATAAGGCGAGCAGTTTCCCACTCATTTTTGCCCTAGGCCCGTTATGTGGGAAGGCAGGTTATTTTTTGACTTAACGAGTGCACCTATATCTATATATGTACTTAGAATTTTTTAGAAGCCCAACCGACAGCAATGCAAACTCTGATTTTGTTGGCAATTATATATTCATTTTTTATGAACTTTTGTCTATGCTTAATTGACATTGTCTATGCTCTTCCTCTTTTCTGCCCCTCCCACTGTCGGTGCTGCGTCTGATGACTCTTCGCATTAGCCGCACCTATGAGTTGTCGAAGTCTCCAGAAATCGCTAGATTGATGCACGTTAGTTTACTTTGACATCTTAAGACTGATTATTGCTGGTATTAGACTTAGACTTTGGTATATAATGCACTTATGGTTGATTTAGATACTTTTTTTTTGCGATGCTTATATATGGGAGGTTATTCATGATTCATAATGTTGCGCCATTGTCTTTATTTGTAGGCCGTCTGTTCTTCAATGTTTCTTTCAGTTCTTCAGTTTTCTACTCCGCAATAATAAAGACATGACACAAGCGACCCCTGTCTTCGAGCAGTTTGTTGTGCCTCCACTCATTTCCTCGACCTGGATTTTCATCCTTAGGTAACTAACCCCGTAGTTACATATATATAATATGTTTCGTCTAATATATATATACTATATATATCAATATAGTACTTTATATTTATAACTATATTATTATATATGACCTTATTGCCAATGAAAGGTGTTACTGAAAGGCAACAAGTTGCTTGAAGTGAAAAAGTGATAGAATTGACATTGAACAAATCCGCTGCTTTCGGACATGGTGTATGGGCATGTGCAGAATAGTAGGTTGTGAACATTTGGACTAATAGTCTGTTCTCTTAGCGTTTCAGAGAAACGTTCTCATTCAGAACTTTGTATATCGACATTATGTTCGGAGGGTCAGGTATTACACACACACCCGTATGTAAGTTTTGGTGTATGTTATTGATCCAAAGTTGGAGAAATGTTTACTTTGAACAGTTACATGGATTCAGTAAAATGTCGAAATTTACAGTTGCAATACGAAATCACTTAAGGTTATCTGCGTGTAAGTGCAGCTGAAAAGGATGAATTGTTTCTGTACTACCTGACATCCCGACACAGGTGTTTCTGTCTCTTTGTTGTAACAATGTGACAATGCAGCGCAGCCCATGTACTCATTTGCAACCACATTCTCAGCGTTCAGTGTACCCCCTCCAACCGCGCTCCCACCCAAACAATTACCTATTAAGATCAATTCCTTACTCACAACGTCACAGACATGCCACATAAAGCAATTCAGGAACTACAGATCTTAAGCCAAGAATCCGTCATAATTATCATATCAAACTCCACCGGAACGATATCTCCCACGTATCCATATCTCACAAACCACAAGTGCCGCTACAAAACCACACAAGCAGCTTCTCTATACAGCAACCTTCATAACAAACTGTCATTACATGTACACATCATTCACACATAGAATCCACATCACATGCAGATACCCATAAACCCACACCGACATGCCACGTAATTCATCATGTATTCGTGAGACCTGACATCTTCATCAGATCCCTCATAGGACCTTGTGTCTAGCTAGATATGCACTATCACGCTGCTACGACTCTCGCGTCTCGCAGATCGTGAATGTGACACTGTGTCTCGAGGACACAATGAAGGTATTAGAACAGCATGTAGAGTGAAAAAAATACTCAGACATCTCATAGTAGCGCAATCTCAGTTCTATGTTGCGGTGTTTACTTTCTATGTCACACTTGGCGGCCATCTGAGTCAAAGCCCTCATCGTCGTTTCGAGCTACTCGGAAGACGTGACGAGGGCAGCCCCTGAATGAGAACTCCGAATAAGACTCAGATGCACACGCCCGCCTCTGCGCTCACTCGAATGGGATCCTTCACATTCCGCAACTCAGAAAGCCTCGCAGCGAGAAACAACGGACCCAACTACCGTGAATGACCCGGTTATAGTTGTTGTACTACACGTCCCAGGATACATATTCTGAAATGTGTAGGAAAACACATACACACTTCGACCAACACCTTATTTTTATCGATTTAATACCTCATGTTTCTTCTGCATAATTTCTAGTGCAGCATATGTCATAAAGTAACTGTGAATAAAAACTGTCTCGCCCTCTGACGGGATGTGCTTTTTTTATACGATGGTTCGCCCAGGAGAGACCCTCCCTCAAAATTAAGATCAACTGGTTCCACAAAGTAGTCTAAGCGGATATGGACCAACAGAGTACAAGCGCCGGATAGCGGCTATTGACATGAATACTCACACAGGCCAACCTGCAGAAAGTCGTTCAACATCTTGTAACTTTGCTCAAGCCTATTGTGCAGTTTCATATCCATCTGAACTATGATGGACATGAATGCAACACTGGAGCTTGAGTGTTGTTCGTGCGTGGGGAACCGATTCGGCACAACGTTGGTTTGGCACCCAGATGTTATCAGCACCCAAGTTCACTGCGGATGAGAACTCACTATGATATGAAACAATTTTCTGACATCCTCACATACCCGGTGAGCGGCAAAATGCGGCTGTAGTGTGACAGCTTGTACACTCTATACCAAAACCAAGATCTGTAAAACCGACTGGTCTGGACGCTTCAGCTCACAAATGGATTTCTGCATGCAAACTCCCACAACCTCCTGACAAGGCTGCAGTTTTGAACCACTGATCATCCAAGAATGCCAGCTTTAAACGACAGAAGCTCTGAATGCATCAGAGTAGAAACTGAGGTCAGCACGAGCCATTTGAATAACTTCAGCTGGTGATACACAGTCAAGGACGGATCGCGACATATTAGATGTCCAATCAGAAAAAACTGATCTGGATGCAGTGCCATACAAATAACAATGCAGACACTGAGCTCTTCATGGCACATTTCTTCGTGATCCAAAGTACTAGATAGCATCAGCGCTATCTGCAAAAATAAAACAGTATGTCCATCTCACATTTACACTTTCATCTATTCTATGTACACTCTTCCACACTTCATCTGCATGTTCGTTATTATCAAACAGGACACTATCCCTCTCAGGCCTTTCATACGGATTTTCCATGGGTGAATCTACTCGAGACTGTGTAAAGTGTCAACATGGCGTATCTCGATGTGCGAAAGGCGTTCCTAACATACACCTCCATTGAACAGGTGTGGTTGCCACATCAGGATGTTACAACATCTGGCCGGTTTTCGGATAATATGACATGGTCGACGGCAACCGCCTTGTAAGGGTGAGGCTAGTCACACAAGACCAAAAAACCCCCCCCACGTTTTTTTTGTGACCGCATTTATGTCTGAATCCGGTTTTACATTCTACAAATTTAGCTGTTGTCTCAACTACGACTGTCTCAGAGAATGTTTCTAGACAAGATGCCCTGCCTTCTGGCTCACACAAATATCACTGCTTAGAATTCTCTGAACTCGCTTCATGCTTTACCACACCCGCATGTTAATGTGGTAATGTGACGTACAACTCTGCCTTAAATCATTTTCAACGCACACGGCTTGGCGTGTCTAACAATACTGCCCAATTTGTTTCAATCCTGCACAGCTCTTGGATCATCCTATTCGCGCACAATATGCCATTTATCAATCTTGCCTATTTATCGGTAATTCTGTCTGAAACACTTATACAGAAAAGTATGTTGAACGTCTGAGATTTTATGTTCCGAACGTCAGAAAAGGGAATATTTGAGACACATACCAATTCTCGAGTTCGTTCGGTTTGAAGTTGCCGCAAATCAATCGATCCAGCATAGCTGCAGTATGCCATCCTGTGATACGAATGAAACATATGAGGGCTATTTCACAAATGGAATCGGCAGCAGTGAGCGAAGAAAAGGACAAACTCTTATGTTCGAACTGTCGGATTTATTCAACAAAACCTTGTTTAGTAGAAAGATAAACTGCCTTTCAAAAAAGGTCGTTTTGCTCGTTTTTATCTTGAAACTATGCGACGTGGCGTGCTTAATATTGCGATATGTACTAAGGCGAGGAAGTGTATGGTCATAATTCGTCATGCTATGAGTGTTCACATTATGTGCGAAGTTCCAGGGACAGAGTATATTCATGTCGCAAAATTAATAACACGCATTGACGTCTCAACATTGCGATTTTTTTTAATTAGCAAATTAGCGCAATATTCGCACATGAAAATGATCCGATCTTCACTGGTACCAATATTTATACATGTCTTGCACTCTACAGAATTTGCCTGATATGAAACATAGTAGGTTCGACTTTTATATGCCACCCCATCACATCGCTCACCACTTCGGATTGGGTTCGATCAGGTCCGTTGCCTTTTGGCAAGGGAGAAATTTCTGCTTGGCCCAACATTTTAATCATACAGTCACTAGCCAACTCAGTAAAAATGTGTCTCCTCATGATTACTATTCTCTGTTTGTAAATTCAGGCGGGTTGGGCTATTTTCACCATGTGATTGATAACTACTAACAACAGTATGAATCAGGACTGGATAGTGCTATTTATTAAGCATAGCTGTCCTTGGGCAACACTTTCGTAACACCTCTATTTGGCAATGGGGTCCCATACTATAGTAAAGTCCTATATCACTGTATATCTAGGTTATACTATATATTACATATAGCTATATAATACTTCTTATACTATATATTAAATATATTTAATACCTATCTATAATATACTATATACATACTATATATATATATATATATGAGGGAAATAATATATTGTATGAGAACGTGGAATGGACTCCTCTAAATGATAATCTGTCTTCTCTTTTTCCTATCCCTTTCTTTAATAGGGGTCTTTCTCCGGCGGCTACTCCGGTTACTTCCATCCCCCCCACCCCCCACTTTGGTATCCGGTCTCAGGCCACTTTTTACAAATTTCCAAATACTAACGCAGATCAATAATATCATCTCTGATAACCTTCAGTCAGCTGACGGCCCCTTCGTATGTTTGTACTGTGTTTGTCTTAATATGACGTAAAGATCCGTTTGTCTGTTTCGTGGCAGTAGTGTGTGTTGGTTTTCGAGCGACGAGCGCTTTGATGTGGGTCTTCGATTTTCCCAACATATGAGGAAAAAGCACTATTATCCCAATTACGTATTATTATTTATTATCTTTTATTATACTGTTTGTAGTTGGTCTCCCAACTAAGATACTCTCACTGGAGTCCAATGAGAGGTTGCCTCCTTTGCGGTATAGAGTCAGTCTTGGTTGGCATGCACACTAATGAATAATGACCATCAGCTCACTGCTTCTCACCTCATAGCCTTGTATACAGTCAGCACTTTGTCAATTGTAAACAGTGTAATAATTAGTTGAAATATGTTTTGTCCGCAGATGAAGCTGTATTTTGACGGGTGAGCTGGGTGGCTCTTGGTCGCGGGTAGTATGTTTGACTCCTCATCCCATCAGGTCCTGTTGAATATCAGCCTGGGGTCAGACCCTATTTCCTTGTGATTACATCTAGTGCAAATCACCTTTTATGAGACAAAGATGCTTAAGCCTCTAAACGTTTAACAATGTTTGTATTTGAGGGTAGTTCACTTTTGTATAGCGTGCCCGCCATTCGGCATTGTAGCCTAATTATGCTTTCAACAGACTTCTGGACTGCTACATGTTATACTTTAAATGAATGTTCTGCAATAAGAGTCATTTGTTTTGAAAATAAACAGAGATTTTATATATTTACTACACAATTGATCATGGTGATAAACATATACAGGGGCCACTATTGAAACATGTGTGAGACCTCTTGCTTTGATTCCCTTATAATTTGTAACCAAAAACTGCTGGGAAAACTGAGATTCAGCTTAGGGAGAGATAGGTATCATCCACTACCACATCTGTCTACCAACATCTTTCAACGTTAGAGATGTGTCAGTCGACCTGCTTTCACGGATAACCAAAGGAGCGTTGTAAGATTGTCTCTTGCAAGCAGGTATTATTATTAAACAAATTCACATTAATAATGTTTAGTAGATGATGCCAGGAAAAAATTAAAATAAAAACTCTGTGACAACACTCTTGGTGCGCTTTTTCATCAGTGATTCTTGTGAATTATGATGAGAATTCCCATGTAGGCTACTATGTCAATGTTAAAACTATGCTCACGCCATGCCTGGACTGAAATAATAATAATGAATTCCCTATGAACAAATGTACCCGAGGTAACAGTATGCATTTTAATTCCACGATCTGAAAAGTGGATTTGTTGGGTTGTTCATGGTCTTAAACTATCCACATTACAACAGTGTCATGATAGTTACATATTTTAATATAATTTAAAAAAAACAAAATTTTTCCCCAAATGCGTTTCCTTTTTATACTAATATATTTTTTTTTATTTGCTTTCGTTTTATGTGTGTGTGTGTGTGTTTCGTTGTCATTTAGCGAAAGTAGCAAACTGGATGGGTTTCAAATTTCGGAAGCAGGAAAAAAATATCCATCTTACGGGGATTGAACCGTGGTTACTCTGACGTGAGCTGAAAAAGTATGCTCTTGACCACTGCCGCCAAACTCACATATACTAGAGGACATTGGGTGCCATTTAATCTATTTAATGTGTATAAACCCTTTCATCCGTATCTGCCGTTGTTAGTTTGTTCAATGTTTATTTTCCCACTGCCATTAATATGTGATCGAGGACTCTGTAGTTTGTGCAACAGTTATGTAAGTTATACTATGTGCAGTGTTTGGGTAGTTGCTAGTTGATTCCCTCCATTCTCATGCGGGCTTGGGACTTGGCTTACAGCGGTACGATATTGATCTGCCGGGAAAGCTCGACATACGCTTAGTACTCCCTTTTGAACAATGCACTCGCCCAATAACGACCCAGTAGTCGCCAATTTTTGCGCGGACCCCTTTATTTTTTCCATAAATAATGCTGTAGTGATTAGTGATCTAAAGTATCACGACTTTATCGATAAAGGTGCCTGAGCCAATCTTTGGCCCAAACATTGCAAACACTTGCTAATGTTATTTGATAACATCGGTCGCAATTTGCCTGAAATTTACAAATATACACTTTTAAGATTGCATCTTAGATTCCAATTATCAGAACACACATTTTTTACGAGAAAATCACTAAGCCCTATACTAATGAATTATGTGATTCTAGATGTTTCTTTATCATTTTAACACACTGTTCGATAAAGTTTTTATTGTGTTCTGAAATCAGCTATTTGCGTGTTTTCTGTTCATGATTTTGGCTATTTTGCCTATTTTTGGGACAACGTTTTTCGATTTACGTTCATGGAGGTACCTCACCCCCCCCCCCCCCCCCCCCCCCCCCCCCGCCAGGTATCAACTTACCTATAGTAATCATGCCTCGGTTGGGACCATGGGTCTGTCAGTTGTGGCAATAGCCTTCCGCAGACTCAACAAGGATCTCTCAAAAAACCTATAAAGAGGCAGTTTCAATTAAAAATGTAGGTTATAGTATCTACAACCTTATAGTCGCTGTTCAAAGATACACACTACACCACGTGCGCAAATAAACTGCCATTACATACACTGTTTTACACCACCCACACACACACAAACACATCACCTATCACACACCAAAACATTATCACTTATAGAAGTGTGCTAAATGCTACGTTCTCATAGCAGGTTTGCGCAGTTAGTCTAAACTTAGTAACTTCATCTTCCCCCCCCCCTCATCTTGTTACTTCTTTTAGCCAGATATTAGGCGGCCTAGTCACATCATTGTGCTTTCTATCGGAACGTGTTCAACTCCAAGCCCCATTTCATAAGTCAAAGACAAAAAGGAATTAACCTTTAGTCACTTCGCTTACCCGGCGTTGAATATACTGGGAGGATCTGCGTCAATGTTTGCCGCCTATCTGTTCGTTCCTGGAGGTTACGTGACTAGTTTTTTTTTCCATCACTCTGTGGCCTTTCACTCTGTGACCATTGCCATTACTGAAACCAACCGATGCATGGGGATACTCCCACGGGATTCCAATCATATGTTAGGACGTCTATTTTTTACATCTACTCACTCGTGATTTTATGTTTAGTAGGCGAAGTCAGGATCCTAACCACATTATATTTTATTCAACAACTGGGGACCTCTGGGGAATATGGTGGCTACCAGGCGATGGTGGCATTATATCCTGACTAGTTACAGAGGCATAGTACAGCGTAGTTAATTTTGAGAGAATAGCTGATGAAATCACTGAAGAAGACCAAAAATTAGTCGAATCAGATAAATCTTAACTGTTTGAAGATCACATTTGATGCCGATCTGTAAACACCTGAATAAATGGCCAAAGATGATGAACATTTCCTCGTCAGGACCTATTTGTCAATATAGCGGGTCAGTATTTCGCCGTGGACGAGTCGATGGCTGTTACCAAGTATGGCGTGATGGGTGGCTGGACAGCCACGGGTTCCCACTCACTAATTGTGCAGAATGTCGCCTTTTTATTTCTCATCCGTTTCTCAGATATATTTTGAGAAAACCGAAACATCCAAAAGGAAACAACACACTGTTGGCCTGTGTTTACTGTACACTATGTGGACATGTGTGGCACACAAGTTTCTGTTGTGAATTGGTGACCAATTTGTCAGCAGCATACGACTCTGTTTGCTAGGTTTGGAGTATGAAAAATGTTTAGGACACCGCATTCACTTTTGCGATCACACTTGCAATGTTCTAGTTATATACAGTGTCATGATGTTATGTCTTACTATGGTACCAGCTTTGTCCCCAAGATTGTGTGAACATCTTATGGTTGACTAGCGATCATGACCGTTCTTCTAGCTAGCATGCCGCATGCTACTCGTGCCATGTTATTAGTGTAGGCATCTTTTACGAATACTTCTAGTCCCAAATTCTTTAGGGGAAGTGTAGATTTAGGCATGGTCAGGCAATCGAATTGATGGCCTCTCAATCACGAAACACGTATAGTACTTTTCTTGGTTTGTTAAGTACGATACAGCATCCGCTACACTTAGAATGCAGATTTCTGAGAAAGCAATTTCCTACATGTTCAAGGTATATTTAGCATCCTCAAAGGAGTCAGTGCTAAGTCGTTTGTTTAATGCTACTATGATACTCGTTTCAATGTCTTCCAATTATCTAGCTGTATGCAATATATTATTATTGTAAATAATATCAATCTTACGGTCACGTCGATGCCATAGGGTTCAACCAGTGTTTTGTGAAACGGCCCTCTTTCTTGTTTTATTATTAATTCATACTTTAATAGATCTTTTTTTTTTTTAATACCTTTTGGCGGAATTTTCAATAGAAAGGATGAGTTAACCTAGTGCAAATAGTTCGTCCACTAAAAGTGTTCCCCAAAAGACCTAAAATATGAAAATAGTACTAAAATGTATAATAAATTGTGCATGTACTGGCACAGCAGGGAAAAGCAAGCAAGTCCTATCAGAGACTACTGAAAAACAAATAGAGCGAAGATAGTTTATCAATTCAGGTTTCTTCTTGCAGTTGCCTATATGTCACCCATTCTGAAAGCAATTACATTACGGTATCATTTGAACAAAAGAGCGGTGTTGCAGCTCTATACAGTGTCTATTTGGATCACTTGGTGGCTTTAGTAGCACTTTAACTAAAAAAAAACGGTAATTCGATTGCAATGAAAATTTATTGAATTGTTGCTTTTGTGGACACACACTGCATTGGATGACTGTCGTCGTTGGCTGCACTCAAGACGGTGCACCACGCGAGTGAAAGCAAGTGAACGGATGTGGATCATACATAAGACGTCATTATATGGGAATGATTGTGCACACTTCAGTTTTTCTGTTTTGTCTTTTGTGAAATTCATATTTTTTTCACATCAATAATATTTAGTTAGGTATTCGCGCTCAATGTGGCACACAAGTTCTAAAACATACAATAAGTGATCTTCAGTATCGTTGAGCCTTCCTAGCGGCAAATGTTTTGTTTGCTAGTGGGGCCCCCAGAATCGCCCTAGTCCATTTATGAAACATCCAGGGTACACAACACAATTCTTTCGCGCATTCACTCATTAAAATGAAAAGGTGATTTTTTAGAATTCCCTAATCCTATTAGACGTCTCGTTTTATTAAATGAATATGTCATCAGTTTGTCTCTTGTTAACTTTATTGACGACGGAAGACGCACATGTGTGTGCCAGGCCAACGCAAAGCTTCCGTTCTTGCTGATGAGGCGCACACTTTATGTGTGCTCGAATTCCAGGGTTTTCGATCTACCAATACTCATAGGCTTCCTTACCGGTGTTATTAAGGGATAGCTAACTACTATTATATTTCACAGCATGTGATTTTTGTAGCTTCTGTAGGGTCTGACTTTTCTTGTTTGTATAGGCTCAACCTGTGTTTAAACATAGCAAAATAGATGCATAAAGTTTGAACCCCATTAAGAGACGAAAAAAATGTGCCTAAGTATGTCGTCAAGCGGGGTCGTTGCGAGTAAAGCAGTGAATGTATTCCCATGACGAGATGTCCAGCCCAAACTTATTTCGGATATGTGGTCTCTTCGTAAAAATGCTTTTATCTATTAATGTGTGTAAGAAACTTTCTAGTATCGTGCCATTTAGTAGTTTTCTCTGGAATGCCAGGCAATGTGATTGTCATTTTCACCCCTACTGTGGAATATACTGATACACAATACAGCATGTGTTTTCATAAGTCCAGTGCAGATTCTGACCGTTTTTTTTGCATCTTGCGCCCATTCTTACCCATCTTGTTTATTGTACTACACCCTATAAAATGCTTAACAATTCAAATATTTTCGTTCATATTTCTTGTTTGTCTATGTGTGTCTATCATTGAGTATTGCTTTTTGGCTTCTACGCTTGCAAGCCACAAAGTGAGTTTACAAGTTTGTAGATTTGTCAATTATTGAATAATGGTCTGCCATACCTGATCTTGTCGTCCGTAGGTTAAATCTTTTAACTGTATAGGTCTATTTTACGTAATCATGCTAGACTATTCAATGCCAACTATTCTTCATACTTAGTGCCAAAGTATAATTTTGATGGTGAACAGACCTATTGTCTAAATCATACTCAATTTGGGAAGTGCTGACTCTCTCACAAAGGTCTTCAAGGCTTACAGGGGATCAGTGAAATAGTTGTCAAAATAGCTATAATTTTTGGACATAAAATTTATTTTGTGATTTCTCAAATACTATTTAAATCCTTAATCAGAACCCAAACTTGCGTTACAAGATACTGATGGTTATAAAGACCCTTTCTAAGCGTATATTTGGCTGATCCCTATCATGACAATGGGTCAAAGGGCTCACTAGGAGTCTCAGGACTGTGACAATTGAGTAATGAAAAATAGCGCTATATTTGACAACGAAAAGTCTGTTTTTTTCTCTTATACATATGATTACATACTTCAAACCCAACTTGGTACAGTAGATACCTCGATGGTAGACCGTTTCTTATTATGCTACACTGTAATTTGGTTGATCCGCTCTGGAGCCTAGGTCTAAGGGTCAGTGATTTTAGTAGCTCAGGAATAATAGGTTTAACATAGCTTTATATTTTGACAAAGATGCTTTTTTTTCTCAAATACTATCACATACGCTTAAAACCCAAATTTGGTACAGAGGATACCTAATGACCTATCTATTGCCATACTATTATGGACGGACCCTGTGAAAGATATTAGGTTTCGGTAAGTGGTCACAACCTGAGGGCTAGGTCAATATGTGTGTAAAATGGCTGAATCTTTTGTTAAAATTGTAGGTATTCCAAATTTTTGCAAACCAAACTTTCGGCTATCAAGATAGCATGATGATAGAGATCCTTCCTATGCATACTAATTTTAGTCGATCATCACAGGTACAGACGGTCCAAGGGTTCACGTTGGGGGGAGGAGATAGCGGGGAACGGGGGTTATCAGATTGTATCGTGAAAATGACTTACATGTTTCAGAACATGGATTATGCCTGGCTGCAGCAATGCCAGCCTCTCTGATCTGTCAAAGTCAACACATGTTAAACTCATGTCATTACACCTGAGCCATAATGGCTTTGCATCTTTGTCTTGTATATCCATTGATACCAAATGAATGTTAGGATTTGATAAGACTCTGTTATACAATCCAGTGCCACATGAAATAGTTTTGTTACAATTACTACCGCTTAGCAGGGAAGTGGGATCAATAGTAAGGCATATGCTTCAGGGAGGTGGAATGGAAAACCTAGCTTGTCAGACTACGATGGCAATGAGTTAATGCACTTCCTGGACATTATGATGCATAATCAGTAAGTTTCTGCATGAAACACACATAGCAATACGAGTGTGGTATAAAAGATTGCAGTACTCGTCAAGGATCGAACTTTTGACACAGGCTATATTCTAAAAATTTCATATTGTTACTGTCCACTAAACGCCATTGCGTGAGTCATTGCGCTAAGTGTGCACTACACAACACACACTCACACAGCACACACACAGACACACACACACACACACACACACACACACAGCTTCACATCTCAAAAATATGTTCATACAGCAAGGTTTGACTGTGCGATCGGGGTGATGGTCTTTTTGATCTTTATATTTATTTGGCCAAGAATTTGAGGCCCTATTCCCTGCATGTATTGAAGACGCACTCTGACAAGCCTCAGCGCGACAAGTTTTTCCTCTTTTGTTTGAATATAGGAACAACCAACGAAGATGAGTAGTTTCATGTCCCAAAGATCTACTGTATTGTTTGAGCTCAGATGCGTTTTATCTTTTAAGAAACTTCAGAGGTTGTTACTATTTTTAGGCTTATTTATGCTGCTCCATTCTCGCTCCTCTCTAGCGTCAATCCTTTCTGATCATCAGAAACATCGGCCGCACACAAAATAACGACAGGTAACCAAATGACGCTTCTGTCGCCATTAGTATGCATCTGTGGGCTGATTGTAGCGACAGGAATCTATCTCATTCCCTCCCCTTTGCGTTTTATCTTTTTAGGAACATTCAGATTGGTGTGTCACTATTTTAAGCTTTATTATACTGATCTTTTCTTCCATTCTCTCATGCCCACACACACTTGGCGACACAGATAATATAAAAGACGGACACGACGGCGATTCCCGCAATTCGTTATAGCTCTTCGTGTGCGTCTGCATAGCATAGCTATGATCTGAACTAAGCTACGAGCAGCTCGATAATGACGTCTACTTGCAAGCGTTCATGTCTATGGCTCAATCATTTTAGTCCAAGGACGCATTGTTCATATTGAGATCTCAGTGTTTCACGTCACATCATCGCTGAGTATCTAACATTTGACATATCAGGAGGAATTCAACTGAGTTGCAATTCTTCTTGTGATTTTCAGACGCCTAGGCTTACAGTCACAAATTTTGCATCCTAATCATACCACAGGACCCAGGCGACAAACAGTCAGTGTACACGGCACGCATAGACTTTGCCGCCCCAGTCGTACGTACAGACTCATCGCACAACTGTACGCATAACACAACTGACTCAGACGGGCGCATTCACGTGAAAAAACACATCACATTGCTCTCTTTCTAACGTAAGGCTTTATAAAGTATAAACAAACACCAAATCACCTATCTGTAAATTTATGTACCACACCCCAGTCTCAATACACAGCTACAATCATCAATATTCGCGATACACATACACAATATCAATGCCAGTGCTAGGTAAAAATTGTCTCTCACAATCCAATCCTGTTTGGCTGGGTGTTCTTGACTTTAGCGTAATGTTCTGATGCCTATTCTCATCCTACGGACGTTCTGTGTAACGTAACCCGAAGTTCGTTCCGTTTCTCGTACTGTGACTGTCCTCGTAACTCGCTCTGTATGCGCCAAGTCTTGCTGACCGGGTGTCATCCATGCATTACCCGTCTGCTCACTCCTTCTGTGATGAAGAGATGACTCACTAACAGGTCCTTCGGCGGTATTAGCCTATGGTGACTGGACTGTAACTTCTTGCGTCCGTCGCTCCGCCCCTGACAAGCACTTGAATAAATAAAGTCCATAATCATAACACTGCAAAACAACACACATATTGGATAGCATGATATGAGATAATTATGTAACCTAGGCTGTAATACACATAACTTTCAACACATTCAGTCCAACATGCACGTGCCTTCTATAACACCGAACTCTCTCGTACAACCTCCATTAATCCGTCATCTATCATTGGAAACAGGACTATAACCAACACCCGCCTATCACCTTGTCTTCCATTAGCTTACGAATAAGGACTCTACTTAACCCAACCATGTTTACCTACCTTACATAATGACTTGGGTTATACACTACTTCACTATTACTCTTTTAGATTATTCATCTCGGTAACTATCACCTAGCAACAACATAGGTTACCTCACCATCAATTGTCCAAACTTCCACCATACTGACCAAACCAGGACTCAACGCTTATCAATCCGTAATCTACTGCCTTACATACCACGCTCATACTAACTTTAATTCCAGTAAGCATACTGTTATATCTATATAAACACTATACCTGGAATGTTCTAGGTTTCAGTAGTCTTGGTATACTACGACTAGTGTATCACTCGACATTACTTCCTGTTTACTTACCGACAGTCTTAGCCTAGTACTGACATTCCTACAGCTCTGTTCGCATTCTGAACTCACTAAAAAACCCCGTTGCAAATCGTGTTCCCTTAACGATATTCACGTGGGCTCCTCCTTATTCTGTCACATAAACAAACCGCTGACAAATAAAAAAAAAAAAATCGATTTACCGTGCTAAAACTACCTCTGCTGATGAACCCTATGCTAATTTATCTTGTAGCACTATAGTAGTTTCTTACTCAAGCAGGCTTATCAAACACTGTTTATGTGAAAACTCATCACTGCGGCTGTATTAATGAGAAGAAAGGTTATTAGTTCTGTAACAGAAATTAAAGTTATGTTAGCTGGTTTAACAAATTGACTCTTATAAAATGTGTGTGTGCCACAATTGTCTAATATTCACTCCTAGGCATACAGGTCACAATTGCACTAATTGTACCCAACAGCGAGATCCAACGTGTTAGGCTTTATGTGATCACCTAGAGCAAAAAAATTATAGTTGTATGATATATTAATGAGAAGTATATGTTTTTTCGTAAAAACAATATTCTCAATTGTTTTAAGATGTATACAACCATATGTTAAGTGTTTGTGAAATTAATTCCCCATAAACTTAGAAAAAAAATTGTAACATTTTAATATTATCAAAAAGTTTCTAGAGGCACGTAATGACTGCTTAACGAACTCATTAATATTCTCCCTATTGATCTAGCTATATGCAAATAAGAGAAAATGTCTGTGTCCGTGACCTCTCAAGTGTGGCACATCTAATCGGTTTATGTGAAACACCGGCCATTTTTCTCGCTAAGCAGTTATTGAGCCTTTCTTAATCAAAAAAGAAAAAAAAAAACATTAGTTTCTGAGCGATAATTATTTTTAGGGATCAATATCCTAAGAATTTCAAGTCATTGTCATAGCCCGTCACTCAATACATGGGGCCTCTAGTCGCCTGTCACATACCCACAGCACACACACATATACGGGCGATTTGGCCTTTGTCAGAAAGCGTCTCTGAGCAAGTGTTGCTGTAGCTTAGACATGACGTCATTTTTATCTTGTTACTTCTTTGCCAGGAATTCTGCCCCGCATGCAAAACAACTGTATGTGTAGAATGCTTCTAAGGCATGCGCTTTTCGATTTCTTGGACCACCCCCAAGTTTCAAAGTTGACCATATTTTCAAATTTTACACTAGATCAAAAGTAAAAAAAAGTTAAAAAGACATCATCCTTTACCTATGTCAGTAACCTAAGTAGTGAGATAAAACCAAAAAAATAACGTTTTCTTAGTTCATGTGTGTGTCTTGATCAATCAGGCTTAATGAGAAAAATGTTGCGTGGGCAGGTTTGTTGAGAGCTGACAAGGTCTCTACAGACGAGTGAGTACGCAAGGGGCCTGACGCGCTGGCAAGCTGACACTCCCACTGCTCCTTTTCTAATGCAACTTCAAAAGCTCCTGTTTGGCCGTAGCTAGTGTTCAAGCTCCCTATGGTTAGATAACCAACGTCGTATGTACTCCATAAGGGCCCAGCTTTATGTACCTCGCGTCATCCGTCTCCTAAATAGAGTGTAGTTAAACTAGCGTATCTCTCTCTCCTTGTGACGCGTCGAAGGACACTTGCACCTCAGATGTCGCCCAGTGGCATCTATGCAAGTAGCTGTTCTGGACTCACTCCTAAAACCTGACTAACAATGTACACTGTGGTCATGTTTTATATATTCTACCTTGGTTATATAATGTGGCTAAACCGAGTTATTGAGGATTTGTGCTACGTGCGGCCGCATGTTGATTCCCCAGTTCTACGAACAAGATAATTTCGTCGGCTAGAGCTGACACCCAATAAAGTATTTGAATAGATGATCTCTGTTGTCGTGCGAAAGTGTACTCTTCAGATTATAGTATGTGAGGACAAGATATCGATTGAACAGTGAATATGTCTCTCCAGAGAGGATCTGATTATAATAAATGTCAACCATCGAATCTGTATGAAGTCTCCAGTCCTAGTTATATTCTTCTTGTACGATGATGGACCTTTCCTCTTAGTGGTTGCCACTTTCTCTAATCTGACTCAGCGCTTTTTATCATCACACCCCGCCTCGTCACAATGGTTACTCATTACAGCCATACCGAGTATAGCCTGTGGCTGGACGCGAGAAAAAAGAGTTAGATATAACTCTCGCTGCGTAGACTCGCCAGGATGTAATGATACAGAAACGGGCGATACACGCTCATTCACATGTACCCCCCTCGACTAGTTAGAACTCAAGATATGATCGTCTACCATCTACCGAAGTGGACCTCTAATGAGACCCTGCTACCCCAACCGGTACAACTGCGTTGTAGACCCAGTGTCAGAGATCATACGGATCGGTGAGCTAAGATCGGCATAGATATGTCTAGAGATGGAACGACATAGAGTGAATTCTCAACGAAAGGCTGTGGCATCAGATTAGCTTGGCGGCTGTTTGCGCGCCAGAGTCCTAAATCTGATCATCGACAACTTGAATCTATCGTGTATACTGATCACATCTCCTGCGCAATAGGTTGCGAGTGTGTGAGTAGATGAATACGCACTCATCCACAATATAGAGTCGTTAGTGCGCTACATAGCCTTGTTGTCCCAAGACTCGCGCAATAGATGGTGTATGATACTATCACTACACTCTGGCGTGTGACGTGTGATGTTATACTATCGTCCCCACACTTTGTTCGCATTTGAACGATATGGGCCCGTCTGAGTCTAGCGATCTACTGTCTGAAGAAATGAGATATAAATAGAAGATGCTGACTGTAATGTGCAAGCCGCCTGAATGCGTTCGATGATGCGATGCTAGTAGAGACTCACTCACCCTGCGCTCACCCCCCACACCCAAAATGATATGTGTTGAGTATAAATGGAAGTGAAAGAAACGGCATGATAAGACTCCTCATTGTGTGCGAGCGCGCATCGCGCCGGGGCTCTTCAGGGTTGTGTGGAGTACTGCAGTTGGTCTAGGGCTGGTTAACGGCAAAGATCCATTTGCCGTGCCTGGCGCACTGGTAAGCTCTACTCGCTGGCTCCAGCCAGATGAACGTGTGTGAGTACGTGTGGGTAGTGAATATAGCATCATGCTCAGCTGGAATCGCTCACACTACAACAAGATAATAGGATGTCTAGAGTGACTTGAGCTGTCTGATCATGAGTGGTGAGAGTGCTATCAGTAATCGCTGTGATCGTATGATCTATTTTGCTGAGCTCGGCAGGGCGTGTAGACATGAGATGCGTCGGTTGAAAGCGTTCTGGTACGAATGTAAGAATAGTGTGTGAGCACATTCGTCTATGTTAGCGCACGAGTGTGTGTGCAGGTCGGCAGGATAACTTTGTCTGTGTGTGTGGAGTGGCGCCACAAAAGAATGTGTTCGCTGGGCGTCGCAGACCTCCTCGAACGTTATTCGATGCCTGAGTTCATCTCCTGGCGAACCGTGAATACCGTTATGAGTGTGCAGTAAGAGACGCAATTTCCCAATTGTTCTGGTAGACTATAGTAGTCCTGTGAACCGTGAAGATGTATAATGGCGATTTCGTGTTTCGAGTTCTCTCAGGCAAGATATAGAGATGGGTTCCTAGTGCCAGTAAAGTTTGAGGAATGGGCAGTCGCAGTACGTTGTCAGGCTGGCGCTCGATAATATGAGAAACTATCTCGCTTCTCGTGCGCGCGTGTATCGAGTCTATTTTATCGAATCGTTATGTGATGTGTGTCGTTTTCTCAATCAGAACAACTGCTCTAGATGTATCTGAGAATTGTGCGTCATAGCGGTCACAAGTCGATCGGTGCCTGTCTCTATGATATGTCGACCATCGCAAGGGGTAATCGCGCACGCTCAGGCGCTGTCGTAACGTGATGTTCCTGACAGATAAGACAATAGATTGTTATGGAAGGGGTCTACCACGAGAGAGGCACAGATGTCATCTCTAATACGAGCTCCCCTGTCGACAATGGCTCTGGATGCTCTATGAGGAACTACCGCCCCTGTCATATGCGTCTCTGTTACCCCTATAGATGGTTTCGGTGAAGTTCACTCGAAGTAATGATTGAAGGCGCACTGCGAGAGATCAGTCGCTGAATACACACGCCACTTTGAGTAGGACATCCATTATCGAAATGAGAAGGAGACGGATGGATGACTATCTGAGTGTCTTGCACTGTGCCGTGAATCGCAGACAGACACACTGGTATAGGTCTGTCCAGAGCATTGATATCTCACTCTGGTGTGTTCGAGTGTTAACACGAGATTGAGAGTTTTATCTAATTGCGCTGATCTTGTCAGGTGCGTTCTTTTGCATATGTAGGAGATTTGATTGGTCGACAGATGGTTAGAGTGTGGAATGGCGTGAGTTGGAGTGTATCGGTGCGCGTATCTGTAAGGTCACCTATGCGTACGCTGACACTGTTGTCCTTCTATTCTGCAGGAGCACGCTAGTCACCTCTCGCTCCGAAAGAGACTAAATACACATGCTCCTGCGACACAGAGTTTGCACGTCTTTGGCATGATACGTTGTCGTATATGTAAGTCCCCGCACGCCTAGCGTGTGAAGCATGTTGCTCGGGATCAGCATCATAACGCATAGAGACAGTGTGCCCCCTTCGGTCAAGAGATCGTAGGCACGCAGCTTTGTAAAGCAGCGTGTCTCAGCGATGTGTCACAGTGCACTGTATGAGATGTGAGTACGGCCTTCTATTCTCAAGTATGGTGTGAGGTTCTCTCAGTTGTTGCTGAGTGTAGAAAATTGAGTTAGTCGTGTGAGATCGGGCCCACGCTGACTACATCTGTACATGTCTGGAACGCTATGTATCTAGATAGTTGAGAGAGAGACTTGGGTAATCGTTGTACGTGCAGATAGTGCGTACTCTAAGATAACGTAATTCAAGTTCTTCGATAGATTTAGTAGGTGAGTAGAGATGTGAGTCATGTCTTTCGAGGTCAAGGATATATCTGTCATTCGTGGCTTGTCTTGTATCGATAGAGAAAGTCTAAGAAGTTACAAGAGACCTGGAGACTAAAATGGTATAGCGTGCATAGCACTTCTGAATTGTCGCACCTCTCACTGTCTAGCGTGTCTTGAGTGATGTCCTATTTGCTAGATTACGCGTGACATGTGTGTGCGCGCAGCTAGAGTTTTGTAGTGTAGACTGTACTGTTTCGACTCCGCACGTATCAAAATTGCCGATCAGCAAGAAAAGAGAGCACGCTGCCTCTGTGTACGAGCTAACGCGTGTTCGGAGAATGGCGTGCACAAACGATAGTGAGGCTGTAGGTAGTCAAATAGTCAAATTTGGCCAGTTCAGGCAGTAAGAGGACCGGTGTTTTTAAAAATAATTTTTGCCTTGTTTAAAAATTTGTAGTAGGGCTGAATGTTGGAATTTGCTGGAAATTTTTGGTTAGATGAGAGGAGACATGTTTGGTGCTTTGATTCATACCATCCTGAGCTTATCCAGTGGACAATTGTGGGCCTATGTTGAGTTGCCATTGACTTGGTGATTTGAGGGGCATGCTGATTTCAGCTGTGCTTGGGTGTGGGGTTGGTAAGGAATCAAGTTCATAGCCAAGAAATGAGACTGTCAATGTGCTGTTTTTATTGTTATTTTGTGCATGGCAAATGTGCAGCTGGTGGGCGGTAGTGTTTTTTAGGGGATTGAAATATTAGGGGATGCCTGGGACTGACTATGGCTAAGAGACTGGACAGTACGGAAACGGCACTGTGTTCCGTGGCATGTCAGGGCACCACATGCCATATGTGACATAGATCAGAAACTGGTTTAATGTTACCATATCATTGAGTTTGGACTTTTGCAGTTGGAAAACTGAGAAAATCATGAAAATTTTAAATTTTGCCCCAAAATCGCTGCGATTGCAGTTTTATAGGCGTTTTTGCATGTTTTGCGTTGCAACACCCTGTTTACCTGCACTGTGAGCTATGGTTATTGTGTTTGTTCATTTATTTTTTTGTCTTACAAGTAGTCATGAGTCTGACCTTCGACCTTGAGCTTTGACCTTGGCCTTGAAAGGGGTGTGGTTTGGGGCGTTTAGTTTGATAAATGCGTAAAAAAAAGTCACTCTGTCAGTTATTGAAATTGTGGGGTGAGGTGGGGTGGGTAAGGGGGGGGGGGGTGTTGGAGGTGGGGGGAAGGGGGGGGGGGGCTTAAGGTCAAAGGTTAATATCAAAACTACAATGAAACAGTGTCAGCATGTTCATTTCATTAGACAGCTGACCTCAGAGTGAAATCAGCCGCCAAAATAGTGTGACATGCAGAAGTGTTATTTTGCATGATCCAGCTACACTGGCTGCGTCTGACGTGTCATTCTGCTGTAATTGTCATTAAGGATGTCTCTGGTGTCTATTCTGAGCCAAACACATGCACTTTTACTCTGCATAAAGCTCATTTGAGTGCATTGTTATGGGACCAGCAGTTTCAGCCACCAGTACAGGCTTTTACAGGAATGCTCACAGGTTTGGCACACACATGCCTGCTGCATTTGCAACATGAGTTGAGATCTTTTGAGACTCTGACAGGTGTGTTTTATATAAAAATGAACTGTACATAACCATTTTTCCCCCTGCTATCTCCTAAATAAGCACTCCAGACACTTGTTTGGGTATGCGGCGTGTCCCGCGTAGCATAGTTTTGGCTGTTTTGTGTAGTCTTTTGTCTGTGGGTTAGTTCAGTAGACTTAATGTTTAAATTGCACAGCTGTTTCATGACCCCTTTTGCCTATGGAAAAGATTGCCAGCACCATATAGGGCATGGCAGCTGGTTACAGGCCTCTTCCAGCTTGTTGGCACCAGACAACAGGGTCAGTGAAGATGCCTGGGCATTGTCCTTTTGGCTGCCCTGAGATACACAAGGAAATGGCCTTGGGTCTGAAAGCTTATTTTTCATCATGCAGCAACATTCAGTGGTGTCACTTTGGGTTTGACTTAGCTAGTGTCTAAGAGTTGCACTGATGGTAGATTGAATGGTGTTCAGGTGGGAGAGTTCCTCTTTCAGGTCATATTACATAGTCAAATTTGGCCAGTTCAGGCAGTAAGAGGACCGGTGTTTTTAAAAATAATTTTTGCCTTGTTTAAAAATTTGTAGTAGGGCTGAATGTTGGAATTTGCTGGAAATTTTTGGTTAGATGAGAGGAGACATGTTTGGTGCTTTGATTCATACCATCCTGAGCTTATCCAGTGGACAATTGTGGGTCTATGTTGAGTTGCCATTGACTTGGTGGTTTGAGGGGCACGCTGATTTCAGCTGTGCTTGGGTGTGGTGTTGGTAAGGAATCAGGTTCATAGCCAAGAAATGAGACTGTCAATGTGCTGTTTTTATTGTTATTTTGTGCATGGCAAATGTGCAGCTGGTGAGCGGTAGTGTTTTTTAGGGGATTGAAATATTGGCCTGGGACTGACTATGGCTAAGAGACTGGACAGTACGGAAACGGCACTGTGTTCCGTGGCCTGTAGTTGTACCATGTGCTTCGGTGAAAATATATTGTCAGATTTAACCAATCTACCGACTTCAGATGAAAATATCGATATGTAATATAATTTTTAGATTGATCTGTACATTGCTAGGTTTTACATTTACATTTCAGTTGTATTCAAAGTGTTTCTTTTGAGCAAGCATCGGTGCTGTCTTGTGAGGTAATAATAATAATACCGTTATTATATAGGCGCTTTTTCTCAATTTTTGGGCGAATCGACTCAAAGCGCCGCGAACTGAAACCCAACACGCACACTCACGTAACAGACACGGATTTACGCCATTTAAGACAAACACAGTACAAGACAGACGAAGGGCCAGTTCAGCTACTGAAGTTACAGAGATTTTTGATCGCTTGTATTTGAAATTTGTAAAATGGCCTGAAACCTGGTACCAAAGTGTGGGGGGATGGGGGTGGGGGGGGGGGGGTGGTAAACAAAGCGTATTGGGTTATCGTCGGAAATACCGAATATAATTTTCTCTTTCACAAGAAAGTATGAATTAAACATTATTACTTTATAAAAGATGTTAAGTTACGTTTATATTTAAGTCATTATCTTCTGGCGGTCGTAGACTTTGAGATAAAGTTATTTTTGTGAAGTCACGTGCCCGGCTTGTTTTTCATCTGCTACTAGTACTACAGTGTGATGAAATACTTTCTTTTTTAGATCAGTGTGTATTTTTTTGTCCGTGATTTGTATAATAATAAGCGCATTAAATAGGCGCTTTATCCCAATTGAAAATCGGCTCAAAGCGCCGCCGCGAACTGAACCCAACAAGCACGCTCACGTGAATCATGCGCATTCACTCACACACTGTACATAAACACAGAACATTCACGTGGTGCTAAGGGCAAGCTCAAGCGAGCTACTGAAGTTTTTGGAAATTCAAAATCGTTTTGTATTTGAAATTTGATTAAGTGGGCTGAAGCTGATACCAAAGTGGAGGGGGAGGAAGAGCCGGAGTACCCGGAGAAAGAACCCCCGACGGTCCGCCCGAATTAACGGTGACACTTACTAGAGGAGTCCAGTATCACTAGGCAGGCATTGTCATGGAACCCCCAGGGAAAGAGGAAAAGAGGTAGGCCGAGAAACTCCTGGCGTCGAGACCTCCAAACGGACATCAAGAGACTGGGAACCACCTGGAGTAGAATCGAAGGAGAAGCACAGGACAGGAGTTGCTGGAGGTCTCTCGTCGACGGCCTATACCCGGGTAGGGGTGACAGGCGTAAGTAAGTAAGTTACTAGAGGAGAAAAATCCGACGCCGGAACCCGTAATCGAACCTCGCACCCTTAGCATTGGTGGCAGGCGCCTTAACCACTGCGCCACGGACCGCCCCCTTGTATAGACAAGCAAATTTCACACAAGTGTTAAAATTATAATTAATTCAACAATTTAAATAGTTGAAATTGCTGGGGATCAATTTTGTGTTGTTTGTCAATTTATATATATATATATTTTTTTTTTTTTTTATTGGGTGGGGGTGATGGCAAAATAAATTTGCTCTTTGTTTGTAGTCTATCCTGTTCCATTATTCAGATCTCATTATCCTGATCATTTAAGATGAGAGATAAGATAAGATAAACTTTATTGCCATATGCATAAACATTAGGAATTTTTAGCGGCATAGCTGACGAGCGTCCATATGACCATCAACACATAAAACATACATACATCACAAACAAGCAGACTTTAAAATAACAAACAACACATATGTATAGCAGTCATTCTACTAAGTGTACACACATCTAAGTAAGTGAAGTGAAATAAACCTATAGCATAATAAACATATATGACAACAAAGACCGCCAAGTGAGGCCGCAGCAAAAACAGATTAGCTGCATTCATATTCATTCTTAAAACTGTATATATCCTGTTTGAGAAGAGGTTTGATAGAACATATAAAGAACTATAAACAACTAAGATAGGCCATAGGTAATTCTAATGAGGGACTTTAAGTCAATCTGCCGAATTAAATCATACCACAGCCACATTAGACAGGGCCTGAACAGCCAAGGGATAAAAGCTCTTCTGAAAACGAGTGGTTTTGGCCTTGATGGATCTAAAGCGCAAGCCAGATGGCAAGGGCTCGAACAGGATATGTGCAGGATGGTGCTCGTCATGTATGATGGAGCTTGCTCTCTTCATGGTGCGTGCGTGGTACAGAGATTCCAGCAAGAGGAGATCGCTTCCAACAATATGAGATGCTGTTTTGATCACCCTATTTAGTTTCTTGCGGGCTTCGTCGGTTGCGCTGCCATACCACACCGTCATTGAGAAGGTAAGAATGCTCTCAATGGCGGCGCGGTAAAACTGCACCATGATCTGCTGACTGACACCAAAAGACTTCAACCGCCGAAGAAAAAACAGGCGCTGCTGGGCTTTCTTTACTAGCTGTTCAATATTCTTCTCCCACTTCAGATCGTGCGAGATAAGAGTACCCAGGAACTTGAATGTTTCAACAATTTCAATGTCGTTTCCTTGGATGGTTAAGGGGAGGGGGTCAGTTTTCTTTTTACTGAAATCAATTATCATTTCCTTGGTCTTGCCAACATGCAAATCCAGGTTGTTGTCAGAACACCAGCCTACCAACATGTCTACCTCATCCCGATATGCACTCTCGTCATTGTTATGTACAAAACCCTTGACTGTCGTATCATCAGCAAATTTTACTATGCGCGGGCTATCATAGTGGGATACACAGTCGTGTGTAAAAAGAGAATACAGCAATGGGGATAAAACACATCCTTGGGGAGCTCCCGTACTCAAGGTCAAAGACTGGGATACATGTCCACATTGACCAGGAGTAGGGAACTGACACGGCTGAGCACAGTTCTGACCGCACGAACCGATCTTGACAATCTGGGGTCTGTTTAACAAGAAATCCAGAACCCAGTTACAGATGGACTGTGCGAAGCCAAGGTGCAGCAGCTTTTCATGCAGTTTGGATGGTATGATAGTGTTGAATGCGCTGCTGTAATCAACAAAAAGCAGCCTAACATATGCATTTGGCTTCTCCAGATGCTGCAGAATATAGTGCAGTCCTAGCGACACAGCGTCCTCTACTGATCGATTTGTGCGTTAAGCAAACTGATATGGATCAAGGGAGGGGGGCATGACAGACTTGATGTGCTGCAGAATCAGCCGCTCGAGCATTTTCATTATAACGTTTAAATGATGTTTCTATCTTAATTACAACCCAAGATATGATTTTTCATGTGTTTGTTAATTTTTAGCCATCAAAATCAGGGATTTTAATACGTTTGAGGATCATTTTCAGCAAGATGCCCTAGTTCAAGAGCCTCGAAAAAAAAATAGGCTGTCACAGAGTACTAAAAAGAGTTGATTGTAGTAGAATTTAGTATCATTATCACTGTAAGGTTGGTTCTGTGAAATTCCCAAAATGCCAAATCATTCAATTTTCACTGTTGCCAAAAAGGCGTGCAAAAAAATAAACAAATTAATTCATAACTTTTGATCAAATTGTCCTATTATTTTCAACTTGATATCATTGGAATTAGAAAAATGAGACCTATCTGAAAAACATATTTACAAATGTGATCATGTAACTTAAAAAATCACTTTGGAGTACCTACTTTTATGGCACTGAACAGTAGAATCTGATTTGGGTGGTCAGTTGATTTTATGGCCACCTGTCTTGAATGGGCATATTAAATATTGTTGGATGGATGATATAGTAAATATCATTACAGTGGCATGTATTGTAACTACCCTAAATATCCAACTACTTTTTACAAGCAAAAAAAAAAAATCTAATTTTTAGCTCTGGCCAAATATTTAGGCGTTTTGAAATATTGATTGCTGGAAAAGGCAGCCTGGTGAAAACTTCAGGGCATCAGGGCCATAGTGCCTAGGCCTAAGTGAATTACTATCAGTCATTGATTAAGATGACATGAAGACAGTGTACCAGAACACCAAGAAGCTGAAGGGTGATTACGGGCAACACCACGACCTTCCAGTGAGAGCTGAAGATGGAACTCATGTCACAGTAGAGGAAGAGAAGCTGAAGAGATGGAAGCAACACTTCGAGTCCATCCTGAACCGCTCAGACCCACCAACCCTCACTGACATTCCTGAAGCGGAGGAGGACCTGGACATTAACCTCGGCAACATTACTATTGCGGAAGTCAAGCAGGCCATTCAAAAGCTGAAGAACGGGAAGGCACCTGGCGATGACGGAGTGTGCCCCGAGATGCTGAAAGTAGAAGATACGGTAACGCCGCAGCTTCTTTGTCAGATTTTTCAAAAGATCTGGGACACTGAGGAAGCGCCGAGCGATTGGAAGACCGGCACCATCGTCAAACTTCCGAAGAAAGGAGACCTGGGGAACTGTAACAACTGGCGAGGCATCACCTTACTATCCCTCACCAGCAAGATCTTCAGCCGCATTCTCCTTGAACGCATTACGACAGCAGTGAATGGCATCCTTCGCCGGGAGCAGGCAGGTTTTAGGAAAGGCAAGTCCTGCATTGACCATATTTTCGTACTGAGACAGATCCTTGAGCAGTCTAACGAATGGAATGGATCCCTCTATGTGGTCTTTGTAGACTTTGAGAAGGCCTTCGACAGTCTGCATCGAGACTCCCTTTGGAAAATCCTGCGATACTATGGAATCCCCCAGAAACTTGTCAACGTCATCAGGTCCCTGTACAAGAATTTTGAGTGCAGAGTCGTCCACAACAACCAGCTCACCGAACCGTTTGTGGAAACCGGAGTGAAACAAGGATGTATTCTTTCGCCAATCCTATTCTCAATGGCAATTGATTGGATCATGCGCCGCACCACAGAGGGAAGGAGGCAGGGAATTCAGTGGACGCTGACCTCAATGCTGGATGACCTCGACTACGCCGATGATATCGGGCTGCTGGCAAGCAGAAACCAGGACATGCAACAGAAGACACAACAGTTGACACAGTCAGCAAGCTCCATAGGTCTCGGGGTCAACATTAGGAAGACTCAAGTCATGAGGAAGAACACCATAGTGGGCGACCCAATCACCATCAATGACCAACCTCTGCAAGAGGTGGACGAGTTCACGTACCTGGGCAGCAAGGTTACCACAGATGGAGACTGCACAAGGGAGATCACCACAAGAATCAGCAAAGCCAACCAAGCCTTCGCAATGCTGAAACCCATCTGGAGGACCACAAGCCTGAGCATCCACACCAAGCTCCGTATTTTTAAGAGCAACGTGCTGAGTGTCCTTCTATATGGGTCAGAATGCTGGAAATCCACTACCGCTACGGAACGCAAGCTGGATGTCTTCCAGAACAAGTGCCTGCGACGGATCATGAAGGTCTTCTGGCCAAACATGATTACAAACGAGGAACTACGGAAGAGAGCAGGCGCAGACAGCATCGCTGAAACCATCGCCACACGGAGATGGAGATGGCTAGGCCACGTTTGCAGAATGTCACCTGACTCATTACCAAGGGTGGCACTGAGATGGACACCACAGGGGAAGAGAAACCGTGGGCGACCAAAGGAGACGTGGCGCCGAACCGTGGAGCGAGAGCTCAAGAACAGAGGCCTTACTCTGCAAACAGCACCCAAAATAGCAGCTGACAGACAAAAGTGGCGCTCCCTTGCCGTCGCCTCAAGCACCAGACGGCGCAGAGAGGACTGAATGAATGAATGAATTGATTAAGATACTTGGTTTCCAGTAGACTCTCTAGCACCTCCCAAGAAGTTGCCTCCCAGTCTTCCTCACATATTTTCTTTCACATCTGATGTTGAAAAATATGGGATGCTTGCTGCTGTAAGAATTAGTTGTTCCATACCTGTCAAGTCTCCTGATTGGGGGCAGGGAGGGGGGAGAGACTCCCGACTTTGCAACCCATCTTCCGCTTTCTCCTGATATCTCCCGCTTTCATGACTTTTCCTCCCGATTCTCCCGACTTGAGAAAATTAAAAAACTTTCAACACATATCTCGTCGGCAGTTTTGTTTTCTTTCCACCATTTCAGAACAATGGGAGATCACACACGTGCTCCGGTTATTCTGGTTACTTCCGGTTTTAATCAAGCAAAGAAATTGTCTGCTATTTCTCAAAAGACAGAGGCAAAATGCGGATGGATCTAGGGAAAGACAATGGCAAGTAAAGAAATCATGGCCAGTTACTAGCATGGCTTTACAATAGAATACACGGGGCAGAGTGCATTACCCAACAGCAAGTCTTACTACAGGCATTTTTCTTTGTCTTTGTCTTTTGTCTATTTCCGAACGCAGGTAGCAGTATGCAGACATGTAAACTGCATGCATGTACTTTCCAATCAGTTCAGAAGAATTTGAATACAGGTATCATGAATGTAAGGAAAACCGTTTCTAGTCTCAATATTGACATTTTCTGTGAGGAGTATCAGTCTTACTGGAGAGGTTCCCTTTTTCTGCATGTCAGTTCTAGTTTTACTGTGTGCACATCAAATAGCAGCATCAGATTAAGAAATTTGAAATAATTCAAATAAAACCACATTATTTTTTTTAGATTTCACTTAAAAAGGAATATTTAATGGTGTTGTGTGAATTCATGGTAAAAATGCAACAAACAGGCATACAAAAAATAATAATCGGAACATAATGTTTGCACACTTTGTATGCTGATAGTTACAACCATGTGTAAGAAAAAAAAGGCCTAAAAAAATCTCCAGATTTCCCATTTTCAAAACTTGACAGGTATGACACCCCTTCCTGGATCCGATGGCCCTTCGACTCACTATCCCTGGCTATGTTGAAAATGTCAGCAAGAGAAAGTCCAGCATAAAAGCTTTTAAAAGTGCTGTGCACACACTATGGAATCAGCTACCCAACTATCAAGAGCCCCATGACTCATCTCTTCAGTGATTAGCTTCAGTGATAAAGGCAAATAAGGATACTTCAGTACATTTTTTTTAAAATTGTGGACGTATGCTTTATTGTATTAGAATCAGTATTTGTCTCTCTGACATGCTCATTTAGTCCGGTATACTCACTGTTGCCATGGCAACAAGCACTAGTTACCGTTACACCTGGTTGCTAAGGAAGCAAATCTCAGCTGTAGTTGATGCTTCTAAAAAGCCAAATTTAGTCAAAAGATCAACTGATATCATCATTACAACATGTCAGAGGTGATTTTGACTATCTTGTCTGGTTTTGAAAAAGAAAAGAAAATTGTATATGGGTCACTCTTTAAAGCTGTGTACCACAGTAGGTCATACTCTCAGATGAGTATTTTTTTAAACCTTTCCTACTGATCATATGTGTTGCTGATACCAATCCTTAGGGAATTGAAAAGACTGTGAATTGAAATAAAATTCACTTCAAAATATGACGTCTTTGTTTGCATTTTTACACCTGAAATGGCAAATGAAAATGTGATATGCTTTGCGACCCTTTCTCTTTTCATGTACCAAATTTGATTGAGTCTCAATAAAAAGTCTAAACCTGCTGTTTGTGAAATGAAGTGAGCGTGTGATTTATTTTCTCTACAAATTAACAAAATTAATTCCAATACCTTGCGTTTTTGGCCACTGAGAAAAATAGCCATCCAACGTAACGGGTGTTTCCGCCACACGTCGACCGACAGGCACCGCTTCTTTTCACTACATGTATGAAGACAGAACTATTTTATCCTGAGACCTTGGGAGATGTGTTAGAAACGTGTAGGTTGTGATTAAATTGTGAATGAAACAAATACAGACTTTTTTCCCCCGAGTTTTAAAATGGTAACCAACGATCGCTTCCCGTTTTCGCTGTTATGTTGGACTACATTATTTTCGCATTTTAGATAGAAAACCTACAGCCCATGAACTGTGTTGCATATGAATAGCTTCTGGTTGTCAGTGGAAGGCTAGTAGTGCACTTTGTCAGTTTGAAAGAGGTTCGGAGAGAGAGTGCGAAGCTCGAATGAATTTGGTTTCATTCATACTTTTAAATGTTATGTTGGACGAATTTACATTTTTGCATCTTTACCACATCACAGAAACATGCAAATGCATGTATGCAAATGTTCCTCTTTTTTTTTTTTTTTTTTGGGGGGGGGGGGGGGGTACATAAAATGATTTAAATCTTTATTTACAAGAGAACAGAGAAAAAATAACACTTAGAGGTATTTGGTCAGCGTCACACTTTTGGTACACAGCTTTAGAGAGAGACCCATATACATGTGGTTTTGGTCAGGGAAGCTATTCATAACCTGCCACCTGAAATCGTTGACCTATGATGTTTTCACATGATAAAACCTTTATACAGTGCAGACAGACACACTTTCCAGAAACCCTGTGTGTACTATGACCTACCCACTGGTGCTTTAGTTTTGCATGCTTAGTGCGTATTGCTTGTTGCACACAGTCTGCACACTTTTTGCTTACTATTTGTTAATAATGCTGAAGTGGTCACTATACGTTTTGTCCAATGTTAAACTGTACCCGAGGTACACTGTCTTGAACTGTACATGGTGTACACTGTTAGGTGCCAATTTATATCGAGTTTTTCAAATCTCGTTCCTACGAAAGAACCTGCTCAACGTGCTGCAAAACCGCCCCACACACACTCAAACCCAGTTGTGTGGGAAGTTGGCATAGAGCCACATTATCCCACACGGAGCCTAAGGGCTCATGATAATTTTTTAGACTTGACGGGGTGTTCTTACTGTGACATTCGTATGGTGCTTCGCCATGTTCAGTTTTTTAGAGCAGCTCATGAATGAGGAAGATTTTCTGTGAAGCAACATGCCGCATGTCAGCTAGAGGCATACGCACTACTCCTTCAGCTATTTACATTTTACAATATGCATGAGGGTCTCCAGGTTGTACAGGCCCATTATAATCTATGCCTCGGGAAATGTATGGCACTCCGTAATTAACTTAAATATTCAAACACTTTTTACATGCATATTTTCCATTTTTTTCAGCTCTGGTCGAATATTTAGGGGTTTTGAAATATCGATTGCTCGAAACGGTAGCCTGATCAAAACTTTAGGGTCGCCTGGTTAAAACTTTAGGGCACTGGAGTCAACATGGCTGACCAGGCCTACCGGAAAATGAATTAGTTGTCGATTACGCTGTATATACAGTTAGTCCTCAATGAACAAAATGCATCCTAAAAATTAGGAAGGTGGGATGCGGGCTGCCAAAAGTGATGGGTGACACTTGCCCCCTCTCTCGAGCAAATGTAAACGATACTGCAAGCATGGTTCCCGACTACATGTACACGATCCAACACGATGCAAAACGCTTTCCGCCTGTAAGAGGCATACATCCTCATCAGTCCCCAGGCTGCAGTAACTCCAAGTCTCTTGTTGGTCTCATTGACGCTGATTTTGATCCTCGGTACGAGGGTGCTGCTGCAGACTGGGTCTAAATGACTGTAGCCAGTTTTTTTTTTTTCCCATGCCTCTCTCTCTCTCTCAAATGCAGTTCTATTCATAGATGTGGATGGAAGCAAAGATAGCTTTACTGTTTTCAGTGCTGCCGGCTCGTAATATTTGCTGAGATATGTGTATTTTTACATGATGTCCAAAATGTTGTGATGTGCTATGGTGTAATCGATGTACAAGTGGTCTCTCACACTCACACCCCCCCCCCCTCCCCCCCCCCAAAAAAAAAAAATAAAATAAAAAGAAATAATAATAATAATAATAATAATAATAATAATAATAAAATTAAAAAATAAATAAATAAATAATAATAGTAATAATAATATTTTTTTTTTAAATAAAACTAAAAAATAAAACACAATATCAACAACAACCAAACAAGCAAACAAACTACTATTCAAGAGACCAAAACTGGCACTGGCTCACACGAATGTAACGTACGTATACAGGCATAACCCCGTGCAGGTCTAACACAGAACAGCAACAAGAACCAGTTTTCTGGCAGTACTGATTCAAGCTTTAGTGTCCAGGACATAAAACTGAAAGATAAATGAGAATGGCTGTTTTGTCCCACACCAACCACAACACACTTTTGTCAAATTGTCATAGACACCCCATCCCCCCGCCCGGCTGGCCTAGAAAACAAAGAAAGCAAGAAACGGCTTGTGGTTGTCAGTATACAAGTAATTACATGATGTGGACTTTGACTACAGGACGGGAACAAGCAAGATCGATTTACTGATTGTGTAAGCGTGAAATAAGAACGAATTGTTTCAGGTGCAAAAAACGTAAAAACAACTTACATCTTTGAGCTGTGGGGCTCAAACCCCATTTTTCGCAAAATTTGCATGTCCACGGTTCCAGTTACTATTAAAACCATGTCTCCAGACAAAATCTGCGTAAGAGCAGGGGGAAAACCCATCTCCTGCTTCCGAAGGAGAAAAGTTAGTATTTCATATTTTGAAATCTTTTCATACCGGACTTTGGCTCATGCTCATGTGCCGGGCTTGTCTAAAACTTCAGTAACATACGGGAGGATGTCCTTGAAGGCGTTCGACAGCGGCCAACTTGCATGGCTCATGCTGTTATTTGTCGTTGTCTAAGTGCGCGCAGCAAACTTTGTTCACAAATGCATTATTGTTGAGGTGGCGATTGATTTTTAAACGTGTTCTGTAATCTACCGGCTTCCCGTAGATTACAGCCCGTTTTGAATTAAGCCCCGATTGTGAGACCTGAGCGTCAGATTGCTAAAATGAAGCTGCCGGAGCATTTTCCACCTCGTAGTGGCGAGCTTCTATTGAAAGTGGTGTTGCATGAACGCATGATAGTCATATATAAGTTCACACATCATATCTCGGTGTGATGCCATGTGAATATCAGGCCTGAGTGTTGCTTGTTTACGAGGTATGATTTTTAAAAATGTAATGAGATTTGTGCCACATAAAACCGAGACCACTGACACAGTCTGTTGATATATTTACATCTATTTTTACTACTATCTTCCACAATTTCGGCCGGTCTAGTCTCAACTCAAAGGCAGTATAACATTCCACCGATGTAGGTACCGCCGTTAGATGGTCATTATAGTCTCTCTCTTGGCTTGACTTCGCGAACGAAGATTTTATAGGAGTTGCCCACGATGTCTGCAGGCTTGTTCGTGGCTGCGGAGGCCAATCCGAGACAGGCAGGTTCGACCGCAGTGGCTGCAGGGGAAGGTATGGCCAGGGTTCTGAGCTGCGGCATCTCTGTTTTTTCTCCTGAGCCGCTTGTCCTTAAGGCTAGCTCTGTGAGAGTCCTCAAAGGAGACAGCTGCCTTGTAAATGGTGGAGCGCCAGGTGTCACGGTCCGCAGCAAGCGAAGACCACTGGTGGTGGTCGATTTGGCAGGCACTAAGTGACTTCTTGAGACAGTCTTTGTATCTCTTCTTTGGTGCCCCTCTGTCACGGTGTCCAGTAGCAAGCTCGCCGAACAGGGTGATCTTTGGTAGGCGATGATCCTCCATCCTGGAGACATGCCCCGCCCAGCGGAGCTGTGTCCGCAGCAGCAAAGCCTCGATGCTCACAGTTTCAGCCTGTTCAAGGACCTCGACGTTGGTGACATAGTCACTCCAGTGAATGCCCAGGATGGTACGCAGGCAGCGCTGGTGGAAGCGTTCGAGGAGTCGTAGTTGGCTGCGGTAGAGGGCCCAGGACTCGGAACCATACAGCAGGGTGGTGAGGACCACAGCTCTGTACACGCTGATCTTGGTGCCTGTTTTCAGCTGTTGATTGTGCCACACCCGCTTGAAAAGTCGCCCGAAAGCGCTGTTCGCTTTTGCCAGCCTGCTGTCAAGCTCCTTGTCCAGCTTGGCGTCCGACGTGATAATGCAGCCAAGGTAAGTAAACTGGTGCACTGACTTTAGTTCAGACTCGCCAATGGTGATGTGAGGAGGGCGATACACTGTCTTGGGTGCCGGCTGATGGAGGACCTCTGTCTTTTTCAGACTGACCTCGAGTCCAAAGAGCTGGGCAGCATCTGCGAAGCAAGACGTGATGCGCTGCAGGGCTCTTTCTGTGTGTGCAACAAGGGCAGCATCATCAGCAAAAAGCAGCTCATCATGGTCATTATAGTAGCACCCCAATAACTAATTCTGATGTAGATAAGGGTCGGAGTTGTGAATTTACAGTGTTCGCTGGGTCCTGGATGCACGGAAACTTAAGTCCTATGGGGGCCACCTGTCCTAAACATTTCCAGTAGTTGCTCTGAGAGGTCCACTTTCTGTTTCTTTTGAGCGGCCTTTGTCGAGAAATGGAGTATCCTTTGTAAAGAATGTTCGGAGGCCAGGGTCATTACACACTATCCTTTGGAACTACTCAGAAATAAAGACGGGAAGTTACAAGTATTGTTCAAAATAATGTCGATCTTTCCTTTGTGTAAACAAAGAGCATGGCTTGCAGGTCCCGCTTAACACTTGACAAAATTGACCTGTAATCCGAATTTACAAATTTTCAATTTCATTTTTGAACTGCCCAACCCACTTGTAGAAAATGCTAGATGATACAAAAGTAGCCTATCAAACAGCTTTCAAAACGGTTTTGATTTTGACAGGAATATCAGAGGGAAAGCAACAGAATGGAAAAATTGTAACTATCGTCACTTATGGGCAAAAAAGTATACCTGAAACTGATCCAGATGGTGATGCGTTTATCACAGTCCTCACAAAGAGCGGCAAAACTATATAGATCATTCGAACAGTCCTCAAAGGTAGGCGAATTCTGGATAAAGTTCGATCCATTGTAATGAAAGATTAATGAGCCGGCTCAAAAAGGGTAGAGCTGGACGTTGTACACGGTTCCCGACAGTTTGCACGGATATCATCGAGCAGCATGTGTGCCCACTGCATAGTACAATTGAAATTCTTTTTTCCCCAAATTGATTTTGCCGGTTGGGCTTACTAAATCACGGGCTGAGTATCTGAAAGCGTGCTATGCATATCGTTGTAGTCTTGTTCCAATTTGTGACGCACTAAAGCGTTTCATAGTCAGGCTGCAAATTACATGTAAGGTACAAAAATTTCTTAACGCTTTATTTTGGACATGACCGAAACGTCAGTTTACTTTAGTTCTTATTTCCTTTCTCTGATGAGGACAGAACACGATGAATATTTCTATCTATTTATCTATCCCGTAGTCTTGCCGACCGTTGGGGCACCCACTGATGACTTGGCAACCAGCTCTTTAACTTTTTGATATTGTTTCCCAAAGAGGAAGTCCGACGGTTATTTATTGCTGTCTTTTTAAAAATGTAAGTCATGGATCTTCAGTTACGCGCACCTTTATTTTCTTTTACAGATATTTTCACAATTTATAATGACACTGCAGGTCTATCTATCTATCTATCTCCCGTAGTCTTGCCGACCGTTGGGGCACCACTGATGACTTGGCAACCAGCTCCCTCCATTACTCTCTGTTCACTGCCATTCTTAGAGTATCACCCAGCCTCAGTCCTGTCCACTCTGAGATATTGTCCTCCCATCTTTTCCTCTGTCTTCCTCTCCTTCGTCCTCCTTGCACAGTGCCTTGCAGGATTGTTTTGGCAAGCCCTGCTGAACGCGTGACAAGCCCATACCACTTCAGTTTGCGTTTTTTTCATAATAGCTAATAGGTCTTCATAGGGCCTGATTCTGTTTCCCACTTCCTCGTTCGTGATGTCCTTGTTCCGGGCGACGATCAATCCGGTATGGATTGAGGTAAGGTTGTCATTGCATGTGGTGTGTCTTGGGCAAAAGAACCTGGCGGAGCCCATCCCTCTCCAGGCTGTTAACCAAAACCGAAACTCCACATAACTTGTGGCTCGCCTTGGTCCTGGACACGTAGCCGATGACGTAGACACTGTAGGTACTCGGCGACAAATGAAATCACACGTTTATTCTCTAGGCACGTTGGTATACATAGCTACGGATCATTAGTGGTTTCTTTCATTCTTTTTTTTTTTTTTAATCTGAGGGAAAACCCAACCTTCTGTATTTCTGCTCTGGTTAATCTACGGGGGACTTAATGCCATTTGTTTATAAAAGTTTCTTTTATTCTTTTCAGTGTGAAGTGCACTGTAACATCAGTGGTCACTGAGACTGCATAATTTGCACTGGCAGTGATCGCACATCACAACATATCTTGCCAGTGCAACTGATTGAATTAAATGTTACAGTAACAAATAATTAATCAAGTTCCGAAACTTTGTTCAGCCATAACAGTTAAAACCAAGTGGTGTGGCACTCTTTCTCTTTTACAGCATGCATAGGTTTCGAAGATAGCGTTTGTTTTTGTGGGATGCGTTTTGTTTTGATGCTGTGGTGTCGAAATGAAACGGGCAAAGCGATGGTCAGTAAAGTGAATGGAAATAAACGTGGCAAACATTTATCAAGACGTAAATGAAATGCACAAAGCAACTTTACACGTTTGCTTTTTGGGGAAACAAACAAGCTTATGTACAACAAATAAAAAAGAACTCGTCGGCACACCGAAATTCACGGCAACGAGTCCGCATGTATCTTGTATCATGTGTCGATCACGTGATTTGTGATACGTGACCTTATTGTTGAGTAACGATATTGAGTTGGTTGTACATTGCTTAACGTCCCGACAGCAAGACTTTCTCAGGACGTGCCTGCACTGTTAACTATATTTGAGCTCAAGGCAAGCTTTTTCGTAATTGTTTCTTCTCTTAATATAATTAAGTGTGAAATTTGACTTAAAAACTAAAATGAAATCCTTTTAAGTGACATATAGTGCATACTACCACTGAATACAGGACCAAATGAAGCCCGTGTAAACTACTGATCCACAGTGAACTTGGCTGCGACAGTCCTGGTGTCCTCTGCAGCCGTACTGGAAACAAAATGTGCTTCAGAAAAATGTCCCCATCCTCCGAATACGCACTGCTTTTATTCATACTAGACTTCGCTTTGATATACCCAAACCTTTGTTACTCTCTAGAAAATCACCATCTCGTAAACGGCTGAAGTAAGAATTGTCAAGTTGCAAGAGTGAGTCAATGAAATCTGCAAGAGGTACAGATTTTCATAAGTCCTCACCACGAAAGGCTATTTATGAAATCTATGCCTTTAGCTTGATTTTTGTCTTTTTGTAACTGACATCGTTCCTCAAAATGAGGAAGTGGATGCGGACTAAGTAACGACTGTAGTCTGTACAAGAAACCAATCCACATCTGCAAGAGGCATAGATACTCATTATCCCCTCTGCTTGAGGGCTCATGAGAATCTACTCCTCTTACTGGTATCATTCATGCTGATGTTTCTCAAACTGAGTCTAACTGAAATAGGGCCGCCTTGACAGTGACCAGATGCCAGGCAAGCACTGCGGAAACATAAACAGCTCGAGTTAGCGGGCCCAGTTATCAAGATGTGTTGACAGGTTTCACATCTGAGCCGACTTTTAGACCACGCCCACAAACGGCACGTGCGGCGATTGAGGTAGAACTGTATAAGAAAGTAAGCTTACCTAGACACTTTAGTCACATATTTCATAGCATCAGTGCCACCACAGTTCAATCACTGTTATTTTCCCCTCTTGGAAACTCAAAACAGCGAAACGCGTCATCAGAGACACGGACATTTTGATAAGGCAACTAACTCAAAGAGAGTACAGATACGTTGGTTATTTCCCTTGCAAATGTGTATCCTCGATGGCTCAGGTTAGCAGCAGTTCCCATGGAAACCCCTATAACCACCTAATGAGTCTGAAGAGTTCACAGTGGTATTGGTAAGTGCGATGACAGACATCTGGGGTGGAGTCGCAAGATTTCAATTTTAAAAAGGCCGACCGGATTATGTCAACTGATATCAGGCAACCGACGAATTGTAAGTCAGTTCAATCATGGTCGAGAAACCACTAAGCGCTGGGACACTGAACATGACAACTTGGCCTTTTGATCAGATATCAGATACAAAGGCACTGCAACACCCCGGCATCTGAGTCATTGACTGAATAGTCGCCGGCAGTTGGCTTTCATTTGCCTGCTGGTTTTCACCTCATTAACTCATTAGCGGCCAGCTGCATCCGGATGCGCGGCATAAGCCACGCATCCAGATGCGGCTGGCCACGAATGAGTTAATCAATAAGCCTAGTACTACTGAAGTCGCCCGACGGCCGGAAACGAGTAATGGTACACATTATGAGCCCAAATGGAGGGGGCGTTGAAGTTGGTATCAGAAAAAGGTAGTTTAATCTCTGTTATATCAAAGCCAAAAGGGAAATTAAAATTTAACAAAAGAATCTAATGTTACCGCACTGCCGTGATTAACTACGGCCAGCTGATCAGTCTCATGCAACCCGTTTAGTGTTGCAGCTGTTTTCAAAGTTGTGTGTACATGTGTGCGGGCAGCATTTGTGTGTGTATGGGGGTGTGTGTGTGTTCCTACAATCAGTCCTTTTGCTCAGTGTCAGCAAGGCCTTTGATTGATGGGAGTCCTGCGGGGATCACCTTGACAAAGTGTGTTTCTGACACTCTATGGACCTGATATCGATCAAAGTTTATTCTTCAGTTATCACGTGTAGAAGGCGGCATCAATTTTATTTTATTTTGAGCACAAGCATGCACGTATGAGATAAACACTGCAGAACCACTCGGACTTACTTAACGCAATGAATAATGGACAGCTGTTGTGTTTGTGATTGGCAGTCATAGCCCTGCCCTCTAACTAGCCGATTAGCCAAATAAACAGTTGCCAAATCTACAGTGTGCAGCCAGCAAGTGACGTTGCCTTATTGTAGACGTAACTGTTTTCAATGTGATGATGTAAAAAGTGACTGAGGCCGACACATTTTTAAGTACTTGCAGAGGTTCATATGAATAGACCTCACCGAGCACATGCATCACAAGCCACACCCCCTAGTAATTGTTGCTGGGACCCACAAGCTTTCCTGTCGCTTGGACAATATGGCGGACGGTAGCGTGCGTGATTCGACTGAATGCGTTGCACATTCTACAAGCCTACATTTTCTGCCAGGATACAAAGCTTTGTCAAAAACGGCCCTGATCGAGGCAAAGCAAGTTTCATTGATGCCGTTCATATTTATCACACAACTGGCAGTAATGCCGTTCAAGCTGCATCCGTATATCACCGGTCGCAGATCTACAAGAACGTGCCGATCCACACAAACTGTACATGTAAATGAGCATCAACAAGCACAGTGTCACAGAAGCTATCAGTGCTTGCAGAGCCGGGTAAGTGTTTTGTTATTGGTGTTGATTAAAAAACAAAAAATTAGCACACTTATCCGAGCCATTTTAGTCCATCTTGTCTCATCATAGCAAGATGGCAGTGCTGCTCAGTGCTCTCTTTTGCTGGCTGTGTTTACAGTGTCAGTGTGTGTGTGTGTGTGTGTGTGTGAAAGAGAGAGAGATAGATTATTAATAAATAACCATGCATGTATGATTTGTATTTCAGATTGAATGGTCACTGTTCTCGTGTCATTGGGCTTCAGAAAACTCTTCAGAATTTCAAGGCAGCTAAACTGTTTGACCCATGTGCCTAACTGACAGAGCTGCAGCGGCATGCCGCACACCTGGGGAGCAGCAATATAAAAAAAGAGGCACAAAGATCGCATCTGTCCCAATAATTAAACCCTGGTGTGCTGGCCAGATCATCAGAGCAGCGGATGAAAACACACTTACAATTTGATAGCACAGGAATACTAGATTCAAAACTCATTTTTGCTTTATTATGAAGTCTTCAAAATTTCTCAATCAGTAAAGAGAAACAGTCTATCGTGTGGCTGAAGGTGCTGAAAGTGTCCTTTTTCACTATTACTTACTTACTTACGCCTGTCACCCCTACCCGGGTATAGGCCGTCGACGAGAGACCTCCAGCAACTCCTGTCCTGTGCTTCTCCTTCAATTCTACTCCAGGTGGTTCCCAGATGTCTGCTTGGAGGTCTCGACGCCAGGAGTTTCTCGGCCTACCTCTTTTCCTCTTTCCCTGGGGGTTCCATGACAATGCCTGCCTAGTGATACTGGAAGCTGGCTTTCTCAGACTGTGACCGATCCATCCCCATCTTCTTCGCCCAATTTCATTCTCTGCTGTTATCTGCTCTGTTCTGTCCCAGAGTCTGACGTTGCTGATCTTCTCTGGCCAGTGGATTTTCAAAATTCTTCTAAGGCAACTGTTCATGAAGGTCTGTACTCTGTTGACTGTGGTTTTTGTCAATCTCCATGTCTCTGCTCCATATAGGAGAACTGCTTTTACATTGGAGTTGAAAATCCGGACTTTGGTGTGTTGTGACAGCTCTCTGGAACTCCACACTTTTTTCAACTGGAGAAAGGCTGCTCTGGCTTTACCGATTCGTGCTCTGACATCTGCATCAGTGCCGCCTTTTTTGTCTATGATGCTCCCGAGATAGGTGAAGGACTCCACCTCCTCCAACGGGGTGCCAGCAAGCAAGACTGGTTCTTCCCTGGTTGCGTTCAGCCTCATTGTCTTTGTTTTCTGTTTGTGAATGGTGAGGCCCACTTGGGACGAGATGTCAGCAAGCCTCGTGGTCTTGTCCTGCATTTGTTGATGAGTGTGGGACAGTAATGCCAAGTCGTCTGCAAAATCGAGGTCGTCAAGCTGTGTCCACTGTATTCCACTTCGTCTGTGCTCTGTGGTCATCTTCATGACCCAGTCTATGGCCAGTAGGAAGAGGAACGGAGACAGCAGACACCCCTGCCTGACACCAGTTCTGACCTGGAGCTCTCTGGTGAACTGCCCTTCGTGGATCACGCGACATGTCATGCCATCATAGCTGCTCTTGATCAGGCGGACGAGCTTTGTGGGTACACCGTAGTGTCGTAGGAGTTTCCACAGAGTCTCTCGGTCCACGCTGTCAAATGCTTTCTCATAATCACAAAGTTGACGTACAGCGGGGAGCTCCACTCCAGAGACTGTTCCACGATGATGCGGAGAGTGGCGATCTGGTCTGTACATGATCGGTTCTTCCTGAATCCTGCTTGCTGGTCTCTCAGCTGGGGGTCAACGGAGCTCTTCATTCTCTCTAGGATGATCCTGTTGAAGACCTTTCCTGGTACTGACAGCAAGGTGATTCCTCTGTAGTTGGAACACTTGCTGAGGTCGCCTTTCTTGGGAAGCTTGATTAGGTACCCCTCCTTCCAGTCAGCTGGCATCACCTCCTCTTCCCAGATCTTTCCAAACAGTGGGTACAGCATCTCAACTGTTGTCTCTAGGCTTTTTTTTTTTTTTTTTTTTTTTTTTTCACTATACTTGTGCTTAAAAGATTGACCATTTGGCAACAAAAATGACAACAAAGCCAAAAACCAAACATATGTTAACTCAGTGTAGAACTGGAACAGGTTGTTTAGTTGTCTCCTTTTTTCTCACAAACTCCACTCCAAATACTTCTGCTTCTGCTGGTTGCGTCTGCACACCTTTAGTTCTTTGCAGCTTTGAGGTTTGTCAAATTTGTGATCTGATCTCCTCCTCCAGCAAGTCTATCTTTATCTTCCAGTTTGCTATTTCAGACTTTGCACTCTGCAGCCATGGTCAGGTAGTCTAATGGTGAAATCCCTAAAAGAGAAATTACAAAAATTATAAATAGTATATGTATATGATTAACTTAAAACGTCAAAAGTATTTCTAAAGCTGCACTCAATATTTGTCCACGGACCAGGAGACTGAAAAGAGAGCCATTGCCAGAGAATCAACAGGGTCACTGGCGTGTGTCACAACGAGGTCCCCAGTTGATCTACCACAATAATTGGATCGCCTTCACTTGACCAGTTAGTGTCCGAATCCTGAGGAACTTGAGGAAAGAACAGAGAACAGACTAGTTCTAATCACTGGGTAGAAGCAACAACAACAAAAAAAAGAAACTCGCAACATCAAACTTCCACAGAGATCTAAATAGAAAAGCAAACGTTTCTGACAAATGTCTTGACAGAATCTTTTCACACATTTTTTTCTCAGCTGCAGCCACATTTTATGTAAACGACATGAGGACACTGGCAAGAGTAAATATTTAGAAGTACTTCCTGACAGACACCTGCACAAGTGCAGCATTGTGGTTAATCCACAGTTTCTATTTCTAGGAGCAACTCAAAGTGTGCGACAGTGGCCAGACAGGCATAATTAAAGTCAAATGCCCATCTGCATCCAGAAATTAGACCATACTTGAGGCATCTCAGCTCCCAGGATTTTGTGTGAAATTAGCTGACAAACACCAGTGTGGGACTGAAAAAATCACATTCCAACTACACATAGGTGCAAGGCCAGCTAAACGTCACAGGTTATTGTTTTCACCCAAAGGGATATAAATGTATCGAAAATCACACCAGACATTCCATTCATGCATCACTGTTTCACACTGTCAGCTTTCTACAGAGAACAATGAACACCTTACTTGAAAAGTAAAATGTCATCAGAGTGTAAGCGAAATATTAGGTATGCACCTCTGCATTTATTGCCAGCATACACAAAGATATACTTACTTGATTGTTTTGCTGCCCCACATTTGCCAGCTACAGTGTCAGGTGTATGTTGCAAGACTTGATCTTCCTGCGAAGATTTTACAGAATCTGTACTGCCCCCTTTTGTGAGCAGTCTGGATGTGTAGACAGGTGATTCGTCTGCTGAAATTGGGTAGGGGTGCAACTCACTGGGTTCGCCATCCCAAAAATGCTGAGAAGAAAAACTTTGCATGAATATATACTCATCATAAAGAGATCTTAGGATTGATGTGTCTATTTGTGCTTGTCGTGATTTGTTATGAGTGAGAGAGTCCAGACTGAAGAAACGTAAGGGCATAAACCTTTGGTTATGATGATGATGATGACGATGATGCTAGAACTTTATTGCCATATGTAATAATACATTATGTAACCGGCTGACGCGGTCCCTCCAGCTGAGACGCTATGATGATGTGAACTTGTGTGAACCCGGTGTTTGTGGGTGAATTAAGTTGGGGAATATAAGAAGCCGAAGCAGAGGTCGCGTTGACGTACTTTTATTTGTCGTTTATCAAATAGCAGAAAAACAGCACCTAGGACAAATACAACAAAACATATTATCAGAAATGGTGCCAGACAGTTGCATCATACAAATACTGTATTCACCAAATGAACCAACTTATTAATTTGAGGTCATAACTAAGGCTGAAACGTCATGTTGGCACTAAATTATAATTAAAACCAAAAGATCAATGTGAGGCATCACATAATCATCAAAGATACACATGATCGAACATACCACACATCATGATATTAAATGGCAACGAAGCATGAAATCAGCATGCAAATCAGGGCATTTAAGGCATCATGACCATAGTGTAAGCAAATCATACGAACGCTACCAGTAGCAGAACGTGTAGTAAAAGGGGAAACGACTACAACACAACATATAGCAGGTGCAACCATTTATCTCCCTTAATATATAGTCTTTCCTAAATCTATAAAGTAACATACACACAACAGTCCTTTTGGTCGCTTTTATCACAGTCACACCGCAAACACAATCATATGCATCCAGCGACACATAACAACAACTAGGTAGCATGCACTCGCATCACTTTCAAACTAACGCGCTTTGTACTTCTGGTCCCGCAGTCGTACACAGACTCTCACTCATCCATACAATGGGTACACTAGGGACAGGGACACTTACATGCGCACAGTCAAACCACTTACTAGCATTCACACCGCGTTAGTGTGTAACATCCCTACTCAGACCTAGCTATATACAACACAACACACCACATACATTCCTTGGGCACAATCAAGTGGGAGGGGATGTCACACACAAGAATCAATAATGTCACCCCCATTCGGTGCATGTAACACAGAATCAAAGGAGGAGATAGGCAGAAAACTCAAGTGTAGGTTGTGGCTTACACGCATGTGCAAAGTAGTGACCTAAGTCTATGCAAAAAGTAACAATATAGACCCATTACAAACAGACTTCAACATGTAAAGCAAAGCAACCTCAATAAACAAATCAAAGAATATGTCGAACAATATATTACAGACAAATAGGAAGTTCAAGGCAAGGATTGTGAAAAGGAAAGAAAAGAATAATGCGTCATACACAACTAGTGGCCCACAGGGAATACTGTGTGTTGTTCCTGTGATTCCGGACCCAATGGCACCAGGCCATAGGATGCAGTATAACAGACCAACTTAGATGTCGCACACCCTAGCACGCTATAAGCTTATGTGTCCGTCTGCGATTTCGGACCCAACGACACCAGGCCGCAGGATGCAAAATCACAGACAAACACCACACTGGAATTACTAAGTGACACATAATGGCCAAACACTGTGTCAATCTGCAATCCCGGACCAAACGACAATACGCCATATGCAGAATCCCAGACCGACACAACATGCGAAAGAGCGACAGAGAGAGAGAGAGAGAGAGAAGAAATCTGCATCTTAAAACATGAACAATTATCGTGACATCAAGAGTGTGGATCCGGACCTTATGAACTTTTACTAAAACAGGCTGCCGGTGCCTTTAATCCCAGTCACAGAGTATACCTATACGGGGCGCCATGTGCGCATATGTCAAACTCACGAATAACTACTATGCCCAAAACCCATAGAGAAACGGGTTATTTCCAAAGGTGAGCAACCGAATACCCAGTAAATCAGCGAGTGTTGCCACTTGTTTAAACCGATCAACAATAAAAGCCTGGCTAGTTAGTTGAATGTATTTAACGTTATAATCCGCCACAGCTGATCATACACTAAATTTGGAAAGGTAGACATCGGTCGCGTTACTCTGCTCGACCCAATGTAAACAAGCAGACGACAAATAGTGGGTCAAAGGTCAGACCAAGATGGCTGTCTATTTTAGCATTTCATGACGTCACACGTATTGCCTGAGTGGAATTCACGCGGAACTAAGCACGACAGGGTAAGAAAGGATAGCAGAGGCAAGAAAGCCCAATTAAACATGAAATAAAATGCATCAAGCACACAATACAAATAACGTATCAAAACCATATCTCAAAACAAACATTCGATGGCAAATCAAACCAACAAATGAATCAAGCAAAACAACAAGCACTGAAAGCATCTTCGATCAGTACAAGTCTGTAGAACAATCAAGCGAGCATAACAATAGCTGTCCTTAACAATAGCTGTCCTGTTGTTTTGCCCTGGTTAGAGTCTAAACTACAGATCTAAATACCTCCTTCATAAACTCGGAGTGCCGCAAACAAAATTGGCACAGAGCCAACAAAGCGGAAGGAAAGTGTGTGTCGTACTGCACCGAACTGATCACTCAGTCCTGCCTCTCTCTTCCTTCAACTTTAAGTCGACCAGCCACAAGAGTCATAAATTCAGCGGATAATGTGGCACTGAAAATATGTTACTCTACAGCAAAGGAAACTAGCACTTAGACATCAGGCGAAATGGGAACAAGGTTTTCCAAAAAATGTAGTGAAGCAACTTGTTGCGATCGTATCAAAAGAAAGGCCGCTAAGGGCCGACTGTCAGACACAGGGCAAAACCGACAAGCTAGCTCGTAAACTCTTCATCAGTTCCAATAAACAGCCCGTCGATAGAATAACATCATTCATCAATGCACAATGTAACAAAAATATAACTTACGGGTATCCCAGTGGAGATACGGTTGAAGATAAGCTCAGTGATGGCTCAGAGTGGTAGTAGCTATACTGTCAGTGGGGCGACTCTTAGGACAAAGACTTCCCGCTCTGGCACTGACCGGCTTAAATACTCTGCGCGCGAACCACAAAGAGAGCAACACGGCGCGGACCAAGAAACGGTTCCAGACAGACCGAAAAATGGGTAAATCTGTGCTTCTAAGGTACTACAAAAAGAGCCATAACTCAATAATTACTTATCACAAAGGCTTCGGGTTTGAAGCAAAAGACAGGAAATGTGAATAGCTACTAACTACCATAAACTATATTTTAGAGGGAAGTCCTAGGAATTTATTATTAAATTTTAAAATGGGCTAAGAGAGCTCATTGGAATTTGTAAAAGTAAGAAAATCGCTAATTGAACTATGGTGGTCATAAAATCACTAAACACAGAGCATATGAGTAGAAGGGGAGTTGCATGAGGAAACTGATGTGAGTTACGGATTCTCGATCGGTAAAGCGGTTAAAAAGTTATAGAGGCTAGAACACAGGCTACCTAACACAACTTTCAAAGTACTACAAAATGACTAGCTGACTGACTCGTTGCTGGGTTGCGGCCCCTGGCTAAGCGTGGGTAGCGTGAAGGCTAAGAGACTTGGGTGACCAAAGGGTAAAGGAATAAAAAAAAAACCACATCATAGCGTCTCAGCTGGAGGGACCGCGTCAGCCGGTTACAATTAGAAAATCGTTGCGGTGCTGCACAACTTAAAAAGAAGAACATTAAACACATCAAAATATAATTAAGCTACTGCACACACACACACACACACCCGTATGCCTTAGTAATTATTGTGGTCTAAACATAAAGACAATAAACACGATTTCACAGTAACACAAATCACATAGGACATAGCGTAATATAAAAACATGTCACTTGCATCATAGACACAGCTGTGCAGTACTCATTAGTTTGGCAACCACCTGCTGCTGTGGTATGCAGCTTTATGGTGCTTTTGGAAAGTTAATTTCATATTTAAAATCACACACACACACACACACACACATTCATCCCAAGTGTGCATATCAGTGTAGCGGTACTGCCTGATAGTGAGTGCTTGCACATTTTTAGCAGTACAGTACACTCCGGCCACGGTAACTCAGTCACTGACTTATGTACCACTTCCGCAAGTGAATTGTCACCATTTTTAGAACAAACTAGAAAAATTACACTTACTGCATACAAACAGCTCTGCGTTTGCTCTTGTCCACTAGGGGTAGTATCCCGATGTTGAAGTCAGTTGCGGTCTACAGCAAGTTTTTATTCAGCCCATTGCGTTGGTTTTGGGAGGAAAAAATCCAGAAGCTTTTCCTTGATGGTTTCAAGGTACCTTTTGTCCTGATTGCAGGTACCCCAATGGCAATGCCTGACCATTTCAGTGAAATTTATACGCACAAACAGTATCGCACTTCACCATTTCCTTGCGTAGGTACGGGAAAGCTTGTGGGACCCAGAAACAGTACCGCGCTGCGGAAATTTTTTTATATTTTCTGATTGGCTGAAAATGCGCGCACCGGTGTGGTCTATGTTTTTTTGTAAAAGACAGGGTAAGGCATGATTGTGCTGGCAGCTACTATCATCATACTGGTAGTCTCTCTTTCAACAGGCATAGAATCTCAAAAACTGTTGCACTGCAATACATCATGACAGTGTATGCTGGTCTTTGGCTTATTTACATCTGTGAATAAGCAGTACCATAGTACGGGTTTGGGGCTGTGTCTGAGTACTTACTGTGTGTCGCAGTGCTCGCGCTGCATGAATGCAAGCGTTCGTTGATGGGCTTGTACCGGTAATCATCATGAAAGTAGACTTCGCAAGCAGATTTTTAAAACCTTTTTGAAGGGCTTTGAACGAATATTTTAGGTGCAATTTGGATGGTGGTTGAATATTTGAGGTCATGGCATTTTGGGGTGGTGGTCGAATATTTAAGAGTTTTTTTGTGTGAAAATTCCTGAAAATGGGCTGTGGTTGAATATTTGGAGCAGTGGAATATTTAGGGTAATTACGGTAAGCACAGTCTGTCTGAGCACAAAACTACTCTCAGCGAGACAGATCCCTATGTACTAACTTATAACTTATGATGTGGGGGACAGTAATTGAGTATCGCTGAATCAGACAGTGGATATGAAGATCTATGTCTCCACAGGCCAATAGAGTTAATTAGATAATTTGCGTAGCCAGCCTATGTAAAAAGAAAGCCAGCTGGTCTGAGATCAGTCTGTTTGAGTAAACAAAGGGAGCCAGCTTGGGAGTGCTTCCCACACACCACAGAGCACAGGTCCTCATTTATTCTTGCGGCTTGAGCGATTCTCATGAGCTCCTGCTGCCTAAGTCAGATTGTGCGGATCTGTGCGTCTCATTGAGACTGTGAAAAGTTTAGCTTCACACTCAAAACTGTGCTGACGCAAGTTTGTAAAGGGCATAGACCTACATATATTCAGACACCTTTAAAAGATAATTCAGATCTCCACAGCACAGCTAGTATGTCAGCATCTATTCATCTTGTGATAGTTTGACTTTTGTTCTTATAATCATTCAACCAACACCATTCAGCATTGGGGAAGAACAGAGAAGTTTAGCCGTCTTCTGCAATCATCAGATTGTAAGAAAAGCTACTTCCATCCTGGCTAGTGATGCTCATATGATGAAAGATCTCTTTGAATTGCTCCCGTCTGGCCGCCAATACAGACAACCATGATGTAAAACCAACCGCAGGAAACTGTCTTTCATCCCTGTTTCTGTCCGACTCTTAAATATTTTGTAAATCTACTTACTTACTTACTTACGCCTGTCACCCCTACCCGGGTATAGGCCGTCGACGAGAGACCTCCAGCAACTCCTGTCCTGTGCTTCTTCGATTCTACTCCAGGTGATTCCCAGTCTCTTGATGTCTGCTTGGAGGTCTCGACGCCAGGAGTTTCTCGGCCTACCTCTTTTCCTCTTTCCCTGGGGGTTCCATGACAATGCCTGCCTAGTGATACTGGAAGCTGGCTTTCTCAGACTGTGACCGATCCATCCCCATCTTCTTCGCCCAATTTCATTCTCTGCTGTTATCTGCTCTGTTCTCTCCCAGAGTCTGACGTTGCTGATCTTCTCTGGCCAGTGGATTTTCAAAATTCTTCTAAGGCAACTGTTCATGAAGGTCTGTACTCCATTGACTGTGGTTTTTGTCAATCTCCAAGTCTCTGCTCCATATAAGAGAACTGCTTTTACATTGGAGTTGAAAATCCGGACTTTGGTGTGTTGTGACAGCTCTCTGGAGCTCCACACTTTTTTCAACTGGAGAAAGGCTGCTCTGGCTTTACCGATTCGTGCTCTGACATCTGCATCAGTGCCGCCTTTTTTGTCTATGATGCTCCCGAGATAGGTGAAGGACTCCACCTCCTCCAATGGGGTGCCAGCAAGCAAGACTGGTTCTTCCCTGGTTGCGTTCAGCCTCATTGTCTTTGTTTTCTGTTTGTGAATGGTGAGGCCCACTTGGGACGAGATGTCAGCAAGCCTCGTGGTCTTGTCCTGCATTTGTTGATGAGTGTGGGACAGTAATGCCAAGTCGTCTGCAAAATCGAGGTCGTCAAGCTGTGTCCACAGTGTCCACTGTATTCTACTTCGTCTGTGCTCTGTGGTCATCTTCATGACCCAGTCTATGGCCAGTAGGAAGAGGAACGGAGACAGCAGACACCCCTGCCTGACACCGGTTCTGACCTGGAGCTCCCTGGTGAACTGCCCTTCGTGGATCACGCGATATGTCATGCCATCGTAGCTGCTCTTGATCAGGTGGACGAGCTTTGTGGGTACACCGTAGTGTCGTAGGAGTTTCCACAGAGTCTCTCGGTCCACACTGTCAAATGCTTTCTCATAATCCACAAAGTTGACGTACAGCGGGGAGCTCCACTCCAGAGACTGTTCCACAATGATGCGGAGAGTGGCGATCTGGTCTGTACATGATCGGTTCTTCCTGAATCCTGCTTGCTGGTCTCTCAGCTGGGGGTCAACGGAGCTCTTCATTCTCTCCAGGATGATCCTGTTGAAGACCTTTCCTGGTACTGACAGCAAGGTGATTCCTCTGTAGTTGGAACACTTGCTGAGGTCGCCTTTCTTGGGAAGCTTGATTAGGTACCCCTCCTTCCAGTCAGCCGGCATCACCTCCTCTTCCCAGATCTTTCCAAACAGTGGGTACAGCATCTCCACTGTTGTCTCTAGGTCTGCTTTCAGAGACTCCGCTGGGATGCCATCTGGGCCTGCTGCTTTGCCGTTCTTCAAAAATGCCACTGCTCTTCTGATCTCTTCCCGGCTGGGTCTGTCACAGCTGATGGGTAGGTCGGTCTCTGCCGGCTGGATGTCTGGGGGGTTGGGTGGGCTAGGTCTGTTCAGTAACTCTTCAAAATACTCGGCCCATCTGTCGAGTTGGTGTGCTCTGTCTGCAATAGGCTTGCCTTCTTTGTCTTTTACTGGTCTTTCTGTATGGCCATACTTGCCTGACAATCTTCTGGTAATGTCGTAGAGCTGTTTCATGTTGCCGCTGCCTGCTGCCTTTTCTGCCTCTGCTGCCAGGCTGTCTGTGTAGGCCCTCTTGTCTGCCCTGATACTACTCTTCACCTCGCGGTTGGCTTCCGAGTATTCCCCCTGTGCCCTTACTTTGGCTGCTCTCGTGCGACTGTTGTTGACAGCTGCTTTCTTCTGCTTCCTCACTTCTATCTTCTTCAAGGTCTGTGCCGACAGCCAGTCCTTGTGATGGTGTTTCCTGACCCTACAGTGTCTTTGCAGGTTGAGTCCAGCGCCTCTCTAACTGCCTTCCACTGCTGCTCTGTGGTGACCGCCTCCTCTTCATTTACTAGCTCCTGTAGCGCTTGAAACCAGTTGGACAGCACCAGTTTGAACTCTTCTCTAACTACAGTTTCTCTCAGGAGGCCTACATTATAGCGCTGTCTTCTTGTTGTCTCTGTGCGGCTTTTCTTTACTTACTTACTTACGCCTGTCACCCCTACCCGGGTATAGGCCGTCGACGAGAGACCTCCAGCAACTCCTGTCCTGTGCTTCTCCTTCGATTCTACTCCAGGTGGTTCCCAGTCTCTTGATGTCTGCTTGGAGGTCTCGACGCCAGGAGTTTCTCGGCCTACCTCTTTTCCTCTTTCCCTGGGGGTTCCATGACAATGCCTGCCTAGTGATACTGGAAGCTGGCTTTCTCAGACTGTGACCGATCCATCCCCATCTTCTTCGCCCAATTTCATTCTCTGCTGTTATCTGCTCTTTTCTGTCCCAGAGTCTGACGTTGCTGATCTTCTCTGGCCAGTGGATTTTCAAAATTCTTCTAAGGCAACTGTTCATGAAGGTCTGTACTCTGTTGACTGTGGTTTTTGTCAATCTCCATGTCTCTGCTCCATATAGGAGAACTGCTTTTACATTGGAGTTGAAAATCCGGACTTTGGTGTGTTGTGACAGCTCTCTGGAACTCCACACTTTTTTCAACTGGAGAAAGGCTGCTCTGGCTTTACCGATTCGTGCTCTGACATCTGCATCAGTGCCGCCTTTTTTGTCTATGATGCTCCCGAGATAGGTGAAGGACTCCACCTCCTCCAACGGGGTGCCAGCAAGCAAGACTGGTTCTTCCCTGGTTGCGTTCAGCCTCATTGTCTTTGTTTTCTGTTTGTGAATGGTGAGGCCCACTTGGGACGAGATGTCAGCAAGCCTCGTGGTCTTGTCCTGCATTTGTTGATGAGTGTGGGACAGTAATGCCAAGTCGTCTGCAAAATCGAGGTCGTCAAGCTGTGTCCACAGTGTCCACTGTATTCCACTTCGTCTGTGCTCTGTGGTCATCTTCATGACCCAGTCTATGGCCAGTAGGAAGAGGAACGGAGACAGCAGACACCCCTGCCTGACACCAGTTCTGACCTGGAGCTCTCTGGTGAACTGCCCTTCGTGGATCACGCGACATGTCATGCCATCATAGCTGCTCTTGATCAGGCGGACGAGCTTTGTGGGTACACCGTAGTGTCGTAGGAGTCTCCACAGAGTCTCTCGGTCCACACTGTCAAATGCTTTCTCATAATCCACAAAGTTGACGTACAGCGGGGAGCTCCACTCCAGAGACTGTTCCACGATGATGCGGAGAGTGGCGATCTGGTCTGTACATGATCGGTTCTTCCTGAATCCTGCTTGCTGGTCTCTCAGCTGGGGGTCAACGGAGCTCTTCATTCTCTCTAGGATGATCCTGTTGAAGACCTTTCCTGGTACTGACAGCAAGGTGATTCCTCTGTAGTTGGAACACTTGCTGAGGTCGCCTTTCTTGGGAAGCTTGATTAGGTACCCCTCCTTCCAGTCAGCCGGCATCACCTCCTCTTCCCAGATCTTTCCAAACAGTGGGTACAGCATCTCAACTGTTGTCTCTAGGTCTGCTTTCAGAGACTCCGCTGGGATGCCATCTGGCCCTGCTGCTTTGCCATTCTTCAAAAATGCCACTGCTTTTCTGATCTCTTCCCGGCTGGGTCTGTCACAGCTGATGGGTAGGTCGGTCTCTGCCGGCTGGATGTCGGGGGGGTCGGGTGGGCTAGGTCTGTTCAGTAACTCTTCAAAATACTCGGCCCATCTGTCGAGTTGGTCTGCTCTGTCTGCAATAGGCTTGCCTTCTTTGTCTTTTACTGGTCTTTCTGTATGGCCATACTTACCCGACAATCTTCTGGTAATGTCGTAGAGCTGTTTCATGTTGCCGCTGCCTGCTGCCTTTTCTGCCTCTGCTGCCAGGCTGTCTGTGTAGGCCCTCTTGTCTGCCCTGATACTCCTCTTCACCTCGCGGTTGGCTTCCGAGTATTCCCCCTGTGCCCTTACTTTGGCTGCTCTCGTGCGACTGTTGTTGACCGCTGCTTTCTTCTGCTTCCTCGCTTCTATCTTCTTCAAGGTCTGTGCCGACAGCCAGTCCTTGTGGTGGTGTTTCCTGAACCCTACAGTGTCTTTGCAGGTTGAGTTCAGCGCCTCTCTAACTGCCTTCCACTGCTGCTCTGTGGTGACCGCCTCCTCTTCATTTACTAGCTCCTGTAGCGCTTGAAACCGGTTGGACAGCACCAGTTTGAACTCTTCTCTAACTCCAGTTTCTCTCAGGAGGCCTACATTATAGCGCTGTCTTCTTGTTGTCTCTGTGCGGCTTTTCTTTAGCTTGAGCTTCATTCTTAAGGTAAGCAGATGGTGGTTTTGAGGCGACATCTGCTCCCCTCCTCACTCGAACATCTTGAAGGGATCTTCTAAATTTCTTGCTAATGCAGATATGGTCTATTTGGTTCTCTGTTGTATGGTCAGGTGAGACCCAAGTTGCTTTGTGTATTCCTCTGTGTGGGAAGATGCTGCCTCCAATGACAAGTCGGTTTAGAGCACAAAAGTCTACAAACCTCTCCCCGTTCTCACTCATCTCCGAGCCTAGTCCCTGTCTCCCCATCACCTCTTCGTATCCGGTGTTGTCCTCCCCTATTTTGGCATTAAAATCGCCCATGACGATGGTGATGTCTCGCTCCGCACATTTGTCCACGGCACTCTGGAGTCGGTCGTAGAACTCTTGTTTCTCTTCCTCGTCACTGTCATTGGTGGGCGCATAACACTGGATGACGTTCAGCTTGAGCTTTTTCTTGGTTCTAAAGGCTGCTGTTATAATTCTTGGCCCAAGAGGTTCCCAGCCCATCAGCGCTCTCTGTGCCACTGGTGACAGCATGAGTGCTACTCCTTCTGTATGGGGGGCATTCTCCTCTTCATGACCTGAATACAGAATCATCTCCCCACTTAACAGCCTTTTCTGGCCAGACTGCGTCCATCTGGCTTCACTGATGCCTAGCAGGGAAAGGTTGTACTTTTGCATTTCCGCTGCTATCTGGGCGGCCTTGCCGCTCTGGTACATGGTCTTGACGTTCCATGTGCCCATGGTTGTATCCCTGGATAGAGAGAGGCGGCTCGGTCCTGTGGCTTCCGAAGACTTCCGGCTTTCACCACAGGACGTCATAAGTCTTCTAGTAGAAGAACCTTCCTCCTCCAGGAAAGGAATTACTGTTAGTCTTTTCGTCGGCGTTTTTGTAGCTATTTCCTTTTTTGCAGGGTGGGGAAGCTACCCCCACGCCCAACCCCCTTACTAGGAGGACCAGGGGTTTTCTGTCGGGGTCACCTTCCCTTAGACCATGTTGGTTCACGGCACCTTATTTCATTCGGTGCACCCCTCTCACGAGGGACCCCCTATCCACCACCCAGGGGACGCGCCTCAACGCCGTATGGTCCCAGCGCGAGGGGCTTTTCTTTAGCTTGAGCTTTATTCTTAAGGTAAGCAGATGGTGGTCGGAGGCGACATCTGCTCCCCTCCTCACTCGAACATCTTAAAGGGTTCTTCTAAATTTCTTGCTAATGCAGATATGGTCTATTTGGTTCTCTGTTGTATGGTCAGGTGAGACCCAAGTTGCTTTGTGTATTCTTCTGTGTGGGAAGATGCTGCCTCCAATGACAAGTCGGTTTAGAGCACAAAAGTCTACAAACCTCTCCCCATTCTCACTCATCTCCGAGCCTAGTCCCTTTCTCCCCATCACCTCTTCGTATCCGGTGTTGTCCTCCCCTATTTTGGCATTAAAATCACCCATGACGATGGTGATGTCTCGCTCCGCACATTTGTCCAAGGCACTCTGGAGTCGGTCGTAGAACTCTTGTTTCTCTTCCTCGTCACTGTCATTAGTGGGCGCATAACACTGGATGACGTTCAGCTTGAGCTTTTTCTTGGTTCTAAAGGCTGCTGTGATAATTCTTGGCCCAAGAGGTTCCCAGCCCATCAGCACTCTCTGTGCTACTGGTGACAGCATGAATGCTACACCTTCTGTATGGGGGGCATTCTCCTCTTCATGACCTGAATACAGAATCATCTCCCCACTTAACAGCCTTTTCTGGCCAGACTGCGTCCATCTGGCTTCACTGATACCTAGCAGGGAAAGGTTGTACTTTTGCATTTCCGCTGCTAGCTGGGCGGCCTTGCCGCTCTGGTACATGGTCTTGACGTTCCATGTGCCCATGGTTGTATCCCTGGATAGAGAGAGGCGGCTCGGTCCTGTGGCTTCCGAAGACTTCCGGCTTTCACCACAGGACGTCATAAGTCTTCTGGTAGAAGAACCTTTCTCCTCCAGGAATGGAATTACTGTTAGTCTTTTCGTCGGCGTTTTTGTAGCTATTTCCTTTTTTGCAGGGTGGGGAAGCTACCCCCACGCCCAACCCCCTTACTAGGAGGACCAGGGGCCGGTTGCATTGCTGGGGCGGAAGCCCTTAGTCAGGACGTAAGAAAGGCATAACAACTGACTGAAGTTACACCCATTGCATGGCTACTGACTTAGCAAAATTTAGTCGCGAACACGGGCATAACTTTACGCCAAAGGGGAGGTTGGCGCAACACATGACTAAGGATGAAGCGTCTGCTACATGAGAACGGTGTCCGCAAAATTTCGGAGGATAATCAGACTGTGCCTTCGTGCACGCAACCCTTTTGTTTTAGCGAGTGGCTTGCCCTTGGTCTTTACTTTAACAATGGCGCTGAGATTGGTACACCGTTTGCGACAGCAGCCAAATTTGCGCCGAAACAGAGTATTTCGGGACAAAACAAATCCATTGGATGTCTACGATGATGTAGAACTGTACGAAAGATTTCGTTTTAGACGCCATCAACTGCTACAAATAATTGACGATCTTCGAGATGAACTTCAGCATCATTTTCGACAGCACGGCAGTCTGGCACCCGAGATGCAAGTTCTTGTAGCTTTGCGTTTTTATGCATCGGGGTGTTTCCAAATTCTTGCTGGAGACACCGTTCACGCCCATAAATCAACGGTTTGTCGGACAATTCACCGCGTGTCTCGAGCATTAAGAAACCGACTGGAAAGATGGGTGAAGCTTCCTAATCAAGCAGAGGCGGACCAGCAGAAAGTGTTGTTCCATGCCATTGCTGGATTTCCGAATGTTTTTGCCGCTATTGACGGCACACATGTTGGGATACAAGCACCGACAGAAAACGAAAACGAGTTCGTCAATAGGAAAGGCCATCATTCGATCAACGTCCAGCTGGTGTGCGACAGCGATATTAAGATCTTGAACTGTGTTGTGAAGTATCCTGGCAGTGCTCATGATGCTCGGATACTGACCGAGTCACAGCTTTATCGTGACTTTGAATCGGGACGGCCTCCAGTCACAGGATACATGCTGGGTGACAGTGCCTACCCTCTGAAGGAGTGGCTGATGACTCCATTCATCAATACAAACCTTGATGCCTCAAAGGAAAGATTCAACCGATGCCAGTCTTCCACCCGCCAAGCAATTGAACGGTGCAACGGGGTGCTGAAGAGACGTTTTCACTGCTTGAAGGCAATTCTGAGGTATGTAATTTCACACTGGTTGGTTGGTTCTACATTGCTTAACGCCCCGACAGCAACAAGACTTTCTCAGGGCGTGCCTTTTTTTTTTGCGAAAAGAAAATATACAGAATATTGAATGTATGTCGCCAGCCGGTCTAACATGCTAAATAAACCTAAGACCATTTAGCAACACACATCCAATATCAAGATCTACAGGCTGTGCTATGGGTCTGAGCAGGGTGACCCTGGGAGCTAAAAAGTAGTTAACCCTACCCAAGTCACCCTGGGGATTTCACACTGAGCTGAAGAACACTTTTCTATTAAAAGAGATACATGCAATGAACTGTGTATGAACTTTGATGTATGATCTAGTAGTCACTCAGTCCTAAACACTTTTCTGTAATGTGGACAAGGGCAAGTAAATAAAGCAAATAGGGTAGAACAATTTTAGATGGTGTTTCAACACCTCTAGTACCACTCTGTTGTACATGTTTTTTTACTTTACATTTGTGTAATGACAATGCACTTCCAGAACTTTCAAATATGGTTGTAACATCTGTTTTGTTATAATGTATACTGCAGGTACTCTCCAGCACGAGCTGTAGTCATTATCATGGCATGCATAGTGCTGCACAACATGGCAGTATTCTACAAGCTTCCAGACCCCCCAGCAGCTGATGATGATGATGACGCAAATGATCAGGTTGATGCTTGTGGTGGCAATCAGGCGCTAAGTGCTCACGCAATACGGGATTCCATTGTTCGAAATCACTTCCATGTCTAGCAAGACAGGTAATGACATTGTAGTTTACTTCAATTACATGCATGTTTTCTATGTAGAATTTGAGACTACCATGTTGGTTGGTTTACATTGTTTAATGTCCCGACAGCAACAAGACTTTCTTAGGATGTGTGGTGCCTGCACTGCTTTTGAAAGAAAAACTAAACAGAATATATGTCGCCAGCTGGTTTAATACGCTATGTAAACCTAAGACAACACATCCTATATCAAGACTCACAGACAGCGCAGACAGTAGGAGAGTTTAAAAAAAGAAAATACAGTTGAATGCACCAAGGGTAGACAGAAACACATGCCCAAGAATAGATAGTAAAACCCACCCTTTGGGGCCGACGAGGGTGACCCTGGGAACTAAATAGTAGTTTTTCCCCAACCAAGACCACCCGGGCAGACCGCGTCAGGGGGTGAGGGGGGGGGGGGGGCGTGGAGGGGGGTGAGACTACCATGTTTATGAACACTCACACACACAAACAAATACAGACACCCACACCAAAATAGATGAAAATACAGAAGACCATGTGTTTGGGATTATATTGGTATTGATTTGACTGATAATACATGTGACAAGTAAAAGGTAAACACTGCAATTGGTAACTTTAGTTGCTTAATCCTTATCATTCGGAATACACCAGTGTGTGAAATAAGTTTGACTAAAATAGTTCAAGGGTAGTGTCACGATAGGTTCGCGCCTCTAGGCGCGAAGCTATTCTGGCACCACGCTTGAACTAAAGCCATTGGTCTGTATCTTTATCTGTAAGTACTATAATGTAGCTTGCATATGGCAGTGTATAAATGTGAAGCTTTTAGCCTTAGTATGATATGGGTTAAAATATTCCATTGTCCAGAGGCGCAACAGCTTCAATGTTCATAGCCTGCCTCAGCTGCATCACTTCCGAACGAAGTTTTTGTGAAAGCAACTGGTCTTGTTTAAGCTTCTCTTTCTCTCTAGCGAGCTCTATCATCTTTCTCAATCCTGATTTGATTGAGCTCCGTCTCTCTGGTAATTTCCAGACCAATCAGTGCTCTGTCTCTTTTTAGCCGCAGTCGCTCTCTCTGCAGTTCAACAAGTTCTTTTTTCCTCGTTATGGTGTTTTCGTTTGTTCTGGCCGTTTCTTTTGCTATCTTTTGCTTGGCTCTTTGGATCTCTAATTGCACAAGATAGTCATAGTTCTGTTTTTTTCCACTGTTTTGCAGATGAAATGACTGTGGGACTGACGGCTGCTGTTGCTTCTTAGAGGGTCCTGTGGTACACGTGGGGTACTTGGTCAAACCAGGCTGACTACATGTAGAACTGTGGCGGACAGTGCCAGTATCTGCAAATGTGCAATAAATTATCAAACCAATTTTAATGCTCATACTATATCACATTTTTATTTCAGTTTTATTACATGTGTGGCCAAAAACTAACAAAATATTCAAACTTGCGGAATGAAAAAAAAAACGTGTATCCTGTCCTTATGTTGTCTTCTTTTTTAGCTAATTTATTAACAAGAAAGGCATAGCCCCTATGACTCACGTGTATGTCCGATCGACACATGTGTGACAATAAGTAAAGGGATGGCTTCTGCACCAACAAAATTTATGTTTTCTCAAAATGTAATCAGTTTTGATACATCTGTCAAACCCCCGTGACCCCTGACCTTTGTGATCAGTCGACTAAATTAGTATGCATCGGAGGGTCTTATTTGCGCCAAGTTTGATTGCAAAAATGTTGATAAAAAGTACAATTCTATCAGAAATTGCATTTTACACACATTTGCCGACTTGTGACCCTTGACCTTTTCGAGGGCTCATCCAAAGTAATATGCACTGATAGGTCTAACCATCAAGTTTGGGTTTGAAGTTGTGAATAGTAATTGAGTAAAAACATTTCTTGTCCAAATACGGCTATTTATTTTTTTTACATATTTCAGGAGCTTTTGTGATCCTTGACCTTTTTGATGGTTGTAGTTGGTTGTACATTGCTTAACGTCCCGACAGCAACAAGACTTTCTCGGGACGTGCCTGCACTGCTTGGAAAAAAGAAAAAACTAAACAGAATATTGAATTATGTTGCCAGACGGTCTAATACGCTAAATAAAGCTAAGACCATTTAGCAACACGCATCCAATATCAAAAGCTACAAGCAGCGCAGACAGTATGGCGAGTTTAAAAAAGGAAAATACGGGTGAATGGGCCAAGGGTAGACAGAAACACATGCCCCAGAATAGAGGGGAAGACCCACCCTGTGAGGCTGGCCAGGATGACCCTGGGAATCAAAAAGCAGTTAACCCCACCCATGTCCCCCAGCTAAAACCTGGGTGGGGGAGGGAGGGGGGACTTTTTGAGGGGTCATTCAAATTAGTATGCATAGATAGGTCTTACCATCAGATCTATCCTTGCAGCAAGTTTGAGTTTGAACTAGTGATTAGTATTTGAAATAAAAAACATATTTTGTCAAGATATGGCTATATTTGACCTCTTTTCTGAGTGGTTTTATACCTTCCTTAAGTTCCTATGTATACTAATTTAGTCGACTCATCACAAAGGTCAAGGGTAACGGGGTGTTGACATATCTCAAACATGTTTTAAGTCTTATCATTAGCTACCATCTTTGGCAAAATATGGCTATTTTGCACCTCTTGTGACCCTTGACCTTTCTGAGGGGTCACCCACAGTACTAGGCATAGCAAGTTTGTGTTTGAAGTTGTGAATAGTATTTTAAAAAAATTCTGTCAAAATATGGATATTTTTAACATATTTCATGAGCTCTTGTGACCCTTGACCTTTCAGAGGGATCAACCAAATTAGTATGCATAGAATAAGAAAGGTCTTACCATCAGGTATCTTTGTGCCAAGTGTGCCTGATAGCGTGTCGTCGTCATCCTCATTGTCACAGCCTGGTGCGGTGTACTCTTCATAACCTGAACACAATCATTTCAAATAATATATGAAAATGACAATTTTAAAAAAATTTAACACACAGAAAAGTTGACACTGTTTTTGTATGTTTTTTTTTAAACAATGCATACTGACAAAATAATTATACAACGTGCGGTTTTAAAGCACGCAATAAGCATACATGTGCAACACTTTCGTCTTATTGTAAGAAAGCAGCAGCCACAATTTATCTTCAGGTAAATTACTGTTTCAATCCTGTGGCTTTTACTAACATTAATTGTCTGTTATGTTCAACATAACTAAATCAATACTTTTCTAATTATTTGGGCCCATGAAACCCATTTTCAGTTATCCAATATTTAGTTTCAGTGTAAAGTGTATTTCACTGTAGAACTAGAACATATATATTATACTGCTCAAAACAGTTGAAAGGCACCCATTTTTCTTTAGGAATGTTAATAATAATAGCACACAAAATAGTATGTTGTTGGGTACATTGGATCAATTATTATAAGTCTTTAACTATCATTACCCAATTCAAGACTAAACTCTCTTAGGATCTGTATTTTGACAATTATAAATTTGAAGTGAACACTTTGTATACAAATTGGCTTATGTACATACGTGAATTGCAACTGTCAGTTAAACCATCTATGTTCAGCATGGTATTGAAATAGTCGCCTTTTCAACTGTTTTCAGCAGTATAAATTGAGACTTCTTGAGCTTACATGTGGTGATATCATGTGGCCTCCCTTCTGCCATGTCGACCTGTTCTGGGATTGAAAATGGCTCTCCGACTGTGACTGGAATTATCATGGATCTCTGCAACCAAATGATACAATATAATTATAATGTTCTGTAATGTGCTGTGGGCATAGCAAACAAAACATTTTGGGGTTGGTTGGTGGATTTATATAATATCAGCTGCTCCATCATTCATGTGCCTTTTTTTTTCCCTTTCTCACAGTTGCTGTGAGGTAAAAGTCCTTGGGTCGGCCAGGATAAATGTATAGGGGGATTTATTTTAGGTCCAATATTTACATGACAATAATGACATTCAATGATTCATCAGTTCAGTTTGAATAGCATGTATAATACAAAACACCTAACAGTAATTTGATTATTTAAATAGCCTTTTTCTTTGCCAGATCTAAACATAGTTGATGGATAACTTTTATGTGGGAGACATAATCAATAATTAATACTGCAGATCTGTGTATGTGTGCATGCGTCTGTATCCGACGGTTCCCCACAAACTGTTACGCCAGTTTGGCAAAATTCTGGCATGCGTAAGTTGTCTAATGTACATGTATGTACTCTTGATGCATGCTATTCTAAAATGCTAATAAATTATATCTTTGACTGTTAAATTCAGATAATGATTTCTCTCTCTCTCTTGTGTGTATGTGTGTGTGTTACATTGCATAAAAATAAAGCCTGTATGGAAATGGGACATATAAATACACTTTTTACACCTTACATCAGCTTGGGAGCTCCCTCCCATGGCTCCGCTTTCACCGCCTTCTTCAATTCCATTGAAGATTGGGTTCTCCGCCCCAAAAACATCTAAAATTAAATCGGTCCATTCGCTCTCTTGTGGCTTTGGCCCTCCTCCTGTCCTCGGATGTTTTCTGTGGTGCAAATCCTTCTTTGCCTGTGACACAAGGTCCTTCCACTTCTTCTTTATCTGAAACGGTGAAAAGGAAACAAAATTACAAATTATGAAAAACATTAGCAATTAGGTGGAATATATCACACACATCTCATCTAGTTTTACAGTCTTTTGATCAGCAATGACCTTAGCGATACTTTAACAAAGAAATGTATGTATATTTTGGTTGTATTACTAGACTAATTTCACAATGGTATATGAATAATCCCTGGAATTTCGACTCATTTTTACTTTAAGTTTAACCTAGGGTTCACTTGAATTGAGGGAATGTCATTGTCAGTTCCCTGTCAGAGCCTTAGGCATAATTAATCATTAGCCCATGCTAAACAATTCATCGCAATAAGAGGTTGTTACAACGGTAAATACACTGGTTGATGAAACCATTGTTACATGATCTAGATCAACGAATGAGTTCTCTGAGAAGCGTGATGTGACTTACCTCATCAACGCTTCGAGACGCACTGTCAGTTTGTGCGCAGACTGTCTTGGCAACATCAGCCCAGGCAGCACCCTTCTTGCGGTTGCAATCTGTAGTCCGAAATTTCGATAATGTGATTGCCTTGTGGAAGGCAACCCCTTCGATGAGGCTACCGATTTCACTTTTAGTCCAGTTGGCTTTTCGTACACGCTTGTTTTCCGCCATCTTGCAAATCACTTGAGAAGAGTAGTTTCCCCTGATAAATGTTTCGTTTCGGTGTGAGACCAGTGAAGGTTTTGACACACCCGACGTAAAACTTTAGTCTGCAGTGCGTACGTCCGACGTGCCTAGTCTGTGCATTAGTCACATGCTATGCAACGGACACAAATACATTGACTAGGTAGTCCAAACTAAGGCATTTATGAAGGTATAGCAAAGGCCTAAGTATACCAAAGCAATGCAACCGGCCCCAGGGGTTTTCTGTCGGGGTCACCTTCCCTTAGACCATGTTGGTTCACGGCACCTTATTTCATTCGGTGCACCCCTCTCACGAGGGAACCCCCTATCCACCACCCAGGGGACGCGCCTCAACGCCATGATATGGTCCCAGCGCGAGGTTGTAAATCTACACAGCTGTTAAAAGTGTGTGCGCGCGTGCGTGCGTGCGTGTGTGTGTGTGCGTGTGTGTGTGCGTGTGTGTGTGTGTGTGTGTTATACAGCTGTTTCAGCACGTGAGTATCGCTGGCCTGGATGGACAGTTGTAGAGGGTGTAAGTGGAATGTAAGACGTTAATGTGTTCGGTGACAATGTCATTAATAATGCTCTTTAAGTTTTAAATAATGTTTTAGTAATTGTATTAGTTTAGTGTTTTAATAGGTCTTAATCTTAGTCTTAATCTTGGTATTTTCAGTCTTACAGATTTAGCATATTAATATCAGGTACAACTGGGATATTAGAATGCCCTGATATTAATTAATGTTTATTGAATGACTTTTATTTGATTGTTCCCCTCCCCCCCCCCCTCCCCCGTCCACACATATGTAATTACCCTCTAAGAGATAAATAAAGTTGTTTTGAATTTGAAATCGCTGGTGAGTAGCTGGGTGTGTTTGTTTGCAGTCATTAATCAAAATTCAGCAAGCACCATACACATGTAAGAATACACCCTTCTGTACTAAAGTCTCAAAGATTTGCCAGGAGGCCTTAAGCCCTGTGTGGGATAATGTGGATCTATGCCAACTCTCCACACAACCAGCAGGTTCCAGCACGTTGAGCAGGCTCTCTTGTAGAAAGCAGGATTTAAAAAGCTTGATATAAATTGACATTGGACAGTTTATACCATGTACAGTTTAACACAAGACAGTGTACCTCGGGTACAGTTTAACACCAGACAGTGTACGTGGGCTACGGTGTCCTAAAATGTATACCACAGTGACTACTTCCGCCTTAATAAGCACTAATGTCACAACTGTTTGGTGACAGTAAACCATTTAATTAATGGGTAATGGGGGTAGACCATCGAAACCGATGATGTCGTCATTGTGCATCTATTTGTGGGTGCGAGTGTGGCTGGCCAAGCCAATCCTGGAGCCACACCTGCGAGGGCAATGGGGGCACTGGAACGTAGCTGTGGGGAGAGTCGACGCTGTCTTTCTGCAAGCTCTGGCACTGGTGATCCATCCGCGCCGATTGTGTTCAAAGAGCATGCAGGCTTTCCTGGTGGCGGCACGCCAGCCGGATCTGTCTTGTGCTTGTGCTTCAAGTTCCTTTACCGGGAAGACGCAGTGCTTGAGGCTGTCTCTTATGCAGTCTTTGAAGCGTTTCTTTGGCCGTCCTTGCTTCCTGTGGCCTTTTGAGAGTGCACCATACAGGAGTTGGCGTGGCATGCGAGAATCATCCATGCGTATGACATGACCTGTCCAGCGGAGTTGTGTCTTTAAGATCAAGACTTCAACACTCACTAAGTCAGCATTGTCCAGGACTTCCAGGTTTGTCACCTTGTCTTGCCATTTGATGCCCATGAGTGAGCGCAGGGATCTCATGTGGAAATGTTCAAGCTGCTTGAGGTGCTTTCTGTACAGCGTCCATGACTCACAGCCGTAGAGGAGGCTGGTGAGAACTACTGCCTTGTAGACTTTGATCTTGGTGGAAAGCTTGACGTTGTTGTTCTTCAACACACGAGTGCGCAGGCGACCCAGGGCTTGGCTGGCTTTGCTGATGCGAGCTGCGATTTCCTTGTCGATAGTACCGTCAGAAGAGATGATGCTCCCCAGGTACCTGAACTGGTCGACAGTCTTCAGGTCGGTGCCTTCGATGTACACTTTGGGTGGGGGGGCTCTTGTGCCTGGGGCCGGTTGGTGCAGGACCTCGGTCTTGCTGAGACTGATGGTGAGGCCAAACAGTCGAGAGGCTTCCGAGAACCTGTTGACGATGGTCTGGAGGTCAGACTCCGTGTGCGCCATCAGCGCACAGTCATCGGCAAACAGCACCTCAAGGATCAGTCTCTCGATGGTCTTGGTCCTGGCGTTCAGTCGACGGAGGTCGAAGAGAGAGCCATCTAGTCTGTACTTCAGGTACACTCCCTTCTCAAGGTCGCGTACTGCATGGGTCAGGACACACGTGAAGAACAGGTTGAACATCACGGGGGCAAGAACACAACTTTGTTTCACACCGTTGGAAATGTCGAAGGGTGCGGATGTGTTGCCGTTTGACTGGACAACTCCTACCATTCCATCATGGAAGAGGCGGAAGATGTTGGTGAACTTCCTGGGGCAGCCGAGCTTTGCGAGGATGACCCAAAGCGCTTCTCTGTTTACGGTGTCGAATGCTTTGGTCAGATCTATGAAGACAGCGTAGAGGTCCATGTGCTGCTCAATGCATTTCTCCTGGACCTGTCTCACAGAGAAGACCGCCGTGAGATGGCCTTAGTCGCCTGCTCGGCGTTAAACCCAAATAACTAATAGTCCACAAGCTAGGAAGGTCTACCGTGCACCCCCCCCCCCCCCAGTACTCAATAAGATGGGTTTCAAAGTGTTCCTTAGTATGTCCTAAGATGTTTAAGCCATGTTCCCCGAAAATCCTTAGGAACACACCAGAGATATAGCCGATGGCGCAAGGGTACCCCCATTCACGCTCTTCGCAGGTGCTAAAATGAGGTTGAGAAACATTTTCCTCTAAATAAATCAGAATTCATTCCAGAAACCCAAATCAGGCAATATTATGTCAAGGCACACCTTCTGCATCCTCTGCAAAAACCAGAATGAAAAAATATTGAATCTCTGGCTCACAGTGAAGGTATTTGTGCACCCATTAAACGACCATTTCCGCGAAATCGCAAAAAAAGACAAAAATAATGTGTCAGATGCCTTCAGACATTTTCTATAGCACTGACAGTCCATTTTCAGGTTTACATCATTAAAACAGGATGTCACAATTATTATAAACTTTACTAGGTGATGCTGTGATCCCTGTGAGTGCCACAGTGGTTGATTTTGTATCCCTACCCCCCAAGTTGTAAAAGTACACAAAATTAATTAGAAAAAAATTGCTTAAGTTATTCCATTTTATTTTGACCTCTTTTTACCTATTAAGTTTCAATAATGTGAGCATAAAGTGCAAGAAAATAAGTTAAGTCGTCATCCTTTACAGTACATTCGTGGTGAATGATAACTTTTTCCCATTTAAAATTGCCGAATTGGGAAACGTACGTTGTTTCCGGTGCCCTCAGAAATTTTGTATACAACTGATAGGTCTTTGTTAGGTTTTATTGGTTAGGATAGAGTACCACAGTTACTCCCAACCTGATTTTGTGATGCTATGATGCATTTAGGGGCCACAGTGGCTGAATCTGCTGCCCTACCCCCATTTTACCAGTACGCAAAGTAACGCAAAATAATCATAAAAATTGCTTACGTCATACTCCTCTGTTTAAATATTTTTTGTTGCCAGTTTTTTTTTAAAGTATGCATATTGAGCGTGATCATTTCATTAATTTCAATGAAACCCATCAATTTAATTGTAACTATTTTTAACTGGCTGGTCTTTTAGGTGATATTTTACTTAGCGTAAGGCAGGTCTAGTGGTGGTTGGCTTGACTTCGCGAACGAAGATTTTATAGGAGTTGACCACGACGTCTGCAGGCTTGTTCATGGCTGCGGAGACCAATCCGAGACAGGCAGGTTCGACCGCAGTGGCTGCAGGGGAAGGTATGGCCAGGGTTCTGAGCTGCGGCATCTCTGTTTTTTCTCCTGAGCCGCTTGTCCTTAAGGCTAGCTCTGTGAGAGTCCTCAAAGGAGACAGCTGCCTTGTAAATGGTGGAGCGCCAGGTGTCACGGTCCGCAGCAAGCGAAGACCACTGGTGGTGGTCGATTTGGCAGGCACTAAGTGACTTCTTGAGACAGTCTTTGTATCTCTTCTTTGGTGCCCCTCTGTCACGGTGTCCAGCAGCAAGCTCGCCGAACAGGGTGATCTTTGGTAGACGATGATCCTCCATCCTGGAGACATGCCCCGCCCAGCGGAGCTGTGTCCGCAGCAGCAAAGCCTCGATGCTCACAGTTTCAGCCTGTTCAAGGACCTCGACGTTGGTGACATAGTCACTCCAGTGAATGCCCAGGATGGTACGCAGGCAGCGCTGGTGGAAGCGTTCGAGGAGTCGTAGTTGGCTGCGGTAGAGGGCCCAGGACTCGGAACCATACAGCAGGGTGGTGAGGACCACAGCTCTGTACACGCTGATCTTGGTGCCTGTTTTCAGCTGTTGATTGTGCCACACCCGCTTGAAAAGTCGCCCGAAAGCGCTGTTCGCTTTTGCCAGCCTGCTGTCAAGCTCCTTGTCCAGCTTGGCGTCCGACGTGATAATGCAGCCAAGGTAAGTAAACTGGTGCACTGACTTTAGTTCAGACTCGCCAATGGTGATGTGAGGAGGGCGATACACTGTCTTGGGTGCCGGCTGATGGAGGACCTCTGTCTTTTTCAGACTGACCTCGAGTCCAAAGAGCTGGGCAGCATCTGCGAAGCAAGACGTGATGCGCTGCAGGGCTCTCTCTGTGTGTGCAACGAGGGCAGCATCATCAGCAAAAAGCAGCTCAGGAATCAGTTGGTCTAGGGTTTTCGTGTGGGCCTGCAGTCGTCTGAGGTTGAACAGGCTGCCATCGAGACGATACCTGATGTACACTGCATCGTCATCATCGAGGTCCACTGTGGCCTGCTTCAACATCATGCTAAAAAAGATGGTGAAGAGGGTCGGTGCCAGCACGCAGCCCTGCTTTACGCCGTTGAGAATAGGGAATGGTTCTGAGAGGTCATTGTTGAGTCTGACCTGGCCTTGCTGGTCCTCGTGTAGCTGGACAATCATGTTGAGGAACTTTGGGGGACAGCCAAGTCGCTCCAGGATCTGCCACATGCCTTGCCTGCTCACAGTGTCGAACGCTTTTGTTAGGTCGACAAATGTTACGTACAGCCCTTTGTTCTGCTCGCGGCACTTCTCCTGTAACTGTCTCAGCACAAAGACCATATCGGTGGTGCTCCTGTTTGCTCTGAAGCCACACTGGCCCTCTGGGAGTTGGTCTTCAGCGATGGCAGGTACCAGCCGATTTAGGAGCAGCCTTGCAAGGATTTTCCCAGCAATGGACAGCAGGGTAATTCCCCGGTAGTTGGAACAGTCAGACTTCTCGCCTTTGTTCTTGTACAGGGTGATAACGACTGCATCACGGAGATCTTTTGGTAGTGTTCCTTCCTCCCAGCAGCAGAGAAAGAGGTCATGGAGCTTGTTGCGCAGTGCTGTGCCTCCATGTTTCCAGATCTCTGGCGGTATTCCATCAATGCCTGCTGCTTTGCCACTCTTGAGCTGGTGGATGGCTGTGAGGGTCTCTTCAGCGGTGGGCAGTTCGTCCAATTCAACCTTTACTGGGAGGTGTGGGATTTGTAGGACGACTGCCTCTTGAACAGTGCGCTCAGCGCTGAAGAGGCTCTGAAAGTATTCCGACCAGCGGTTCAAGATGGAGGTATTATCTGTGAGGAGTGCCTGGCCATTCGCGCTTCGCAGGGGACTTTGTACCAGGTGCCTGGGGCCATACACTGCTTTCAGGCAGGCAGGTCTAGTAAGGTCTCCCCTTTTCCTTTCATTTATTTTCATCTAGAAATGTGTAAATATGAATGCGTAATAAAGTTTCATGGTTCCTAATAGCCAAAACAATGTTATCAAAAATACTTAGTTTCCACATGTCGACTACGAGATCTCCACTTCCACCTTCTGCAACGTTCAATTTTGTATGGCCGTCTTTAAATCTTATATTGTTCTGGCTGCCAATAAGTGAGCTGTCAAGAGCTAGGCAGCATGTTTTCAGAGTTTGGTGTATAGGGGCATGTCTTCTGGTCAGAACTGCCAGCAGACCGCTTCTCTGTATGGACATGTTTGGAGAATGTGCTAAGGAGACTGATTTTCTACGCCAAATTCGCATAGGGCTGTTTCCGCATGACCCAATCTCACGAGGTGAGTCAAGCAGGGTCCTTACAGTCTGTGAACATTTGTGAAAGTTGTTAAAAAATGACAAGGCTTTTTCAGGGCCCTGGAAAGTCTGTCAATTTCAGTCCTTTTCCTTAAAGTCTGTGAAAGTTTGTACAAAATTACAACGTGCTGGCAGACTTTTGTCTACTTCTTTTTTTTTTCTCCCCCAATTTGTGACTATTCCATTGCGAACGATCATGCTGACGCTTGTTGCAAGTGATCTATATTTAGCTCTGATCATAAAGTGACTGCATGGCCTTTCTGCCGAACATTCTGATTGGTTGTTTACGCTTCTACCGAAGTCCGACATTCGCTAAGCGTTCTTTTATTTTGGTATCTCTTCATGCATTAGGCACGGAAGCTTCAAATAATTGCTGATACAGAGTGATCTGATTAAAGTGTGTAAACCTTCAGGCTTCATTTTGGGTTTGTGAAACGTTCCTGCTTTTCTGTACGGACCCAGTCCAGAGTAAGCAGTGCGTAGATGAAAGATGGTGGCCTGGCTCTCCCTGTTCAGCTTGTTGATGTCATCTGCCCACAGGCTGCAGCCGCCATTCTGCTGTTGCCAATCACTTTGTTGTTGTAGTGTCTCCATTCCCGGCTAGTCCAGAATGCACTGGAATCCACTGCAGCACTATTTTGTGGACAGGGCATCCAGTCTATCTTGAAGCTTCCTGGTGAGATCAGTGGATCAAGCTGCTGCCTTTCCCTAGCTAGTGCTCTGCTGCTGTGTTGAGCACCTGCAGATCTGTATGATAGTTGGAGCTGCTGCCACCAGCTGGTAAGGAGAGGGAGGTAGTAGTGCGGTCTGCACAACATATGTACACGCCACTTCCTTCATTCCGCACGGCATCTTATGTGGTATCACAGCTGCTGTGAGGGTAGCGCTTGTGCACAACCTCCAGCAAGATGGCTTTGTGCAGTGCCTCGACCTTTGGCAAAGAGTCCTGGAACATTGTTTATGTTGTCTTGAAGGCTCTTTCGAGATGTCCAGGTATCTGAAGGGAGCTGTTCACACATCTTTGGGCTTGGTTCCAGGACGTCAGTGTTAGCCCTTTGCAGGACCTTCAGTTGGCGGTTCAGATTTGGGCGGTTCAGATTTGGACATTTCTGACGGTTCTTGGTCTGCTCCTGTAGTCTCCCATGCTGTCGGTGTTTAGTAAGTTTCTTCATCGTGTGTGCTGTTCTGTATTCCAGTGGCTCCAATGTCCTCCATTTCCTAAATTGGGGTGCTCCAGATGGCTCTAAGAATGTCACTGCATCATGAGAATGATCCATGTTCTGCATCTTGTCAAGCCTGGCTTTTTGGGTTTTGCAGGCAGTGTTTCATGTTGTCGATGTATCTTGGTACCGCACAACTGGTCTGACCGAGCAGGTGTTTGCGTTTGCCAGGATGCTGTAATTTGCGCCAATGTGGTCCCCACCAGTTTCTTCATCAGAGACTTTTTTTTGTTGGCAGCTCTAGCTTCCATGGCTTCAATATGAGGCCTCCACGTGAATCCAGTAATTTATTTGTTGCCAGTAAAGTTGTCCTGTCTGTCTTTGGTACTCGAAGGTCTCCAGTTTTGAGGTGACCTCTTCCGTCTGATTGAAAGAGATGGTCTAGCTCAGTTTGAGTGGCCTCTTTCAGTCCAGCTGCTGACTCTATTGGCAACATCCTGGATTCTGGAGGATGCTATTTCTTTATGTTTTCTGGAGGATGCTATTTCTTTATGTTCTGCTGCGCTCCACACTGCAAAGTCATCCGCATGGAGGATGTTCGAGATGAACCTTGGTACTGTTGTACTGATGTCATTAATGTAGACCAAAAACAACATCAGACACAACATCTCCCTGAGGTACACCTTCCCCGAGTTTGACAAGAGTGCTGAATGTGCAGACGATAGAAGCTTCAGCGGGAGCCCCTGTTAAGCATGCCTTAAATAAAAAAATTTACAATTAAATTGATGGGTCACATTGAAATTAATGAAATGATCACAAATGTTTATGCTCAATATGCATATTTTGTTAAGAAAACTGGCAACAAACATATTTAATCAGAGGAGCAATTGTTATGATCATTTTTCGTTCCTTTGCGTACAACCCCACCCGGGTCTGCCCTGGGGGACTTGGGTGGGGTTAGGTATTTTTTAGTTCCCAGGGTCACCCTGGTCAGCCCCACAGGATGGGTTTTTCTCTCTATTCTGGGGCATGTGTTTCTGTCTACCCTTTGTCCATTCACCTGTATTTGCCTTTTTAAAACTCTCCCTACTGTCTGCACTGCCTGTAGCTCTTGATATTGGATGTGTCTTAGCTTTATTTAGGCCCCATGTGTTAGGTTTATTTAATGTATTTGACTGGCTGGCGACATACATTCAATGTTCTGTTTATTATTTTTCACAAGTAGTGCAGGCACGTCCTGAGAAAGCCTTGTTGCTGTCGGGACGTTAAGCAATGTACAATCAATCAACCTTTGCGTACAGGTAAAATGGGGGTAGGGCAGCAGATTCAGTCACTGTGGCCCCTAAATGCATCACAGCATCATAAAATCAGGTTGGGAGTAACTGTGGTACTCTTTCCTAAACAATAAAACCTAAAAAAGACCTATCAGTTGTATACAAAATTTCTGAGGGCATCAGAAACAACGTACGTTTCCCAATTCGGCAATTTTAAATGGGAAAAAGCTATCATTCACCACGAACATACCGTAAAGGATGCCGACTTTCCTTATTTTTTTGCACTTTATGCTCACATTATTCAAACTTAATAGGTAAAGAGAGGTCCAAATAAAATGGAATAACTTAAGCAATTTTTTCTAATTAATTTTGTGCATTTTTAAACTTGGGGGTAGGGATACAAAATCAACCACTGTGGCACTCACAGTAATCACAGCATCACATAGTCAAGTTTATAATAATTGTGACATCCTGTTTTAATGATGTAAACCTGAAAATGGACTGTCAGTGCTATAGAAAATGTCTGAAGGCATCTGACACATTATTTTTGTCTTTTTTTGCGATTTCGCGGAAATGGTCGTTTAATGGGTGCACAAATACCTTCACTGTGAGCCAGAGATTCAATATTTTTTCATTCTGTTTTTTGCAGAGGATGCAGAAGGTGTGCCTTGACATAATATTGCCTGATTTGGGTTTCTGGAATGAATTCTGATTTATTTAGAGGAAAATGTTTCTCAACCTCATTTTAGCACCTGCGAAGAGCGTGAATGGGGGTACCCTTGCGCCATCGGCTATATCTCTGGTGTGTTCCTAAGGATTTTCGGGGAACATGGCTTAAACATCTCAGGACATACTAAGGAACACTTTGAAACCCATCTTATTGAGTACTGGGGGGGGGGGAGGGGGTGCACGGTAGACCTTCCTAGCTTATGGACTATAACTAACTCACAGAGAAGACAATGTCGACTGTGCTGCGGCCAGGTCTGAAGCCACATTGAGCCTCTGGGAGTGCTTCCTCAGATACAGAGCTGATCAGGTGGTTGAGGATGACTCTCGCAAGGATCTTGCCAGCAATGGACAAGAGTGAGATCCCTCGGTAATTGGCACAGTCTGCTTTTCTGCCCTTGTTCTTGAACAGGGAGACGATTGTAGCATCTCTAAATTCCTGTGGCATGTTCTCCTCTGCCCAGATGCATGTCAGAATGTTGAGTAAGGCATCAAGGGTCTCAGGTCCAGCTGCCTTGAAGAGCTCTGCGGGGATGCCGTCCATGCCTGCAGCCTTGCCGGAGCTAGTCTGGTTGATCGCTTTCTTGACCTCGTCCAGGGTTGGCGGGAGGTCAAGGTCATCCAGTGTCGGCTTCTGGGGAATCATGTCCAGGGCCGCGGGATCGACAGCAGATTTGAGAAGTGTTCTCTCCAGCGCTCAGTGATGCTGCCTTTGTCCTTTAGCAAGGTGAAGCCGTCGGCGGAAAAGAGAGGGGTTGTGCTGGGTCTGGCAGGGCCGTAGACAGCTTTCATAGCGCTGAAAAACTCCTTGGAGTTGCTGGATTCAGCGAAGTGTTCAAGTTCTTTTCCTTTGCCGTCCCACCAGGTGTCCTGCCATTTTAACAACATTCTAAATTGCTAGGATCACCAAGAAAACCCAGGTGGATTAGTTACTGTGAATGAACATTACGTTGACATAATTACGCACTATTGAAGCACCTCTGTGCCTGTTTCTTTTTCATTGTATATGCTTCACTTGGACAACTCTGTATATGCTTTACTTAGACAACTGGTATCCAGACAGAATGTATGTATGTAAGCAGAAGGTTGGTACAGTAATTAGCAATATTTGTCAGCAGCCATATTAATAATAATAATAATTACGGTATTTATAATGCGCTTATCTTATAATAATTATAACTCTAAGCGCGCACTCACAACTCGCACACGCATGCGCGCGCTTTAGACAATGACTCACGTAACACAAAAAGTGAAAAAAACATTACGACGGTCGGCTTGGGGTGGGGAGTGTGGTTATTCACAACCATAGCTTCCTAACTTGAATGTAGTTGCACTTGTCAAAGTGTGACTTTGTGAAAACCAATCTGTCCAGGCAGTTTTGTCATATGAGAGTATCTGTGGTTTTTGCTGTGGCAGTAAAGGAAAACTAAAGATGAAGTTGGGCTTTCTCACCACAGGAAAACAAAATATTTTCCTATCAGTGTTCAACATTCCTGAAAGTCAGAAGGGTAAACCAAAGGTAAAATATACTTGAACACTTGTCTCCCATGCGTTTACATTTATGACTATCTTGTATTTCAGCATATACACAGTATGCTTGTACATCTGTGCAGTTTACACCAACTGTTAATGCAAAATATATTCTGCATCAGAAGCTGCGGTCTAGTTTGTTACATGCTCCTGCACTGTTTACATTGCATGCAGAGGCCATAGCCAGTTGTTACATTAAAATAGGAGAGACTAAAATCATAATGAAAGCATCATGATTTACCACAAGTAAATAAAGTATTTAAGCAAAGTGATGATCAACACCACAAGCGACAGCAGCAGCAACATTCACATGAACGGCCAGAAGCTAGAAGAGGTCAATAGCTTCAAGTACTTGGGAGCCACCCTGTCCAAAGACGGTAGTTGCATAGCAGAGATCCGTATCAGGATAGGTACAGCAACATCCGTAATGGCCAGGCTGGACAGGATATGGCGAAGTAACTCCATCAGCTTCACCATCAAGTACAGGCTTTACAAGTCCCTCGTAGTGTCTATTCTACTCTACGGCTGTGAGACTTGGACACTGCTTGCAGACTCAGAAAAGAAAATCCAGGCCTTTGAGAACAAGTGCCTGAGGAAGTTGCTCCGCATCTCGTACTGCGAGCACAAGACCAACGAATATGTACGGAGCATCGTCACTTCCCTGGTGGGCCCACATGAACCCCTTCTGGCAACCGTGAAATGGCGCAAGCTTGCTTGGTTTGGCCACGTGACCCGACACAACACCTTGTCCAAGACTATCCTCCAAGGCACTCTCAAAGGAAGTCGTCGGCGAGGTCGTCAGAGAAAGAGTTGGGTCGCAAACATAAAAGAATGGACCGAACTCGAGATGCCAGACTTGCTTGCCACCACCCAAAATAGAACTCAGTGGAGAGCACTGTCTGTTGCTGCTGCCTTTCAGTCCCCCCAACGCCCAGTTCGGGCAAGGGACTGATGATGATGATGATGAAATAAAGTATTTAAGCATCTTGTATGTCTGACAATATATTTATTCGGTTAGTTCCTCAAACGCGCATACATCTTTTTAAAAATAGTGGCCTGTTCACATCTCAACCACACCCATTACATGCTAATTGTGATTGCTGTGGAAGATGTCAAACGCATACCATGCTAATGAGATTGCATTTTATAATTTGGACCATACTGGTTTCCTGCAGTATCACACCTAAACCGTCCCAATGTCAGGCACTAGTTGAGAACTTTCACAATGCACTTTGTAGCCTCTTTGGTCATACAGTTGTTACAATACAACCTTTTTGTATTTTTGCGGAAATAAAACTGAAGAAAATGATCTTGAAGCATTCACGAAAACTGCATATGGCAATGAAGCCAGTCATGGTGGCTTCAGAAAATGGTCTGCCATGTCGTTTCAATAGCGATTATAATTATTTAACGTGATTTCAGCTGTATGCACGGGACGGGTATTGTTACAGCCACAGTCATGCAGCAAGACGACAAAAACACATTTAGTCTTTTGACATACCTTTATTGGCATCATTTCAGCACAAAGAAGGCAAATTAAAGGCCAAGTTTACTGTATGGATTTGATAACATAAAACTTCCACAAGTAGGTGATGTGTGGGAAATTTTCAGGACGTCTTTTTGCGACCTTTTTTTATACTTTTATTCAAACGTTCTCATTTTGTAGATGCTTCATGTGCCCGACTCTAATTCAGCTGATTCTTTGGCATATATCTGATGGATTTGTGACATAGTCATCCACATAAAATAAATGTAAGCAAGGGAAAAAGTGGTCTACCCCAAGTATTAACCATTTCTGGAGAACAACTCGTATACTATGAACATTTATTCAGGATATACTGTGAACTAAAATTCTCTTGCCTTAATCAAGTTGCTTTACTAGAACAACCTAGTGTTCACTGATACCAGGTACATTATGCTGAGGTACAGTTGTCTGACCCACGAAACTGAAAAACTGACTTCTGTATGTTATGTTTCATTTGACTTTCATTCTGTATGCTGACAAAAGTCCAACGAAATCCATTTCAAATTAGTCACTGTGTCTACCTCCGCCTGTTTACCAGGCCATGGCGGATCCTACACCAGTAATTGTAGCCTACACACACACACACACACACACACCGTTACAAAAACAGGTACTGCCAAGTCGACAGCGCCCCGGAGCCTGAATTTTGTTTGGTTATAAACAAAGTTTTGTCATCTCCAACCTCATTACAAGCGGCTTAATTTTACCAAAAAGAAAAGGCAACAGCCATTTTATCAACGTTACTTTTTCCTGACATCCTCTTTCACAACTTGCTACTTCAAAATACAACAAAGATGCGGACAATTTATAAAGGGATCTAGCTGTTTGAGACTACCGGTACGTCGGTTACTTCCCTTACAATCTTCGATGGCTCATTCATGTTACCCAAAGTGCAGTCATTCACTAACAATGGATCCCTGTAGAAACCCCTGTCATCTCCTACGGACGAGCCCACAGTTCACAGTGGTGTTTTTTTGGTAAGTGCAGTGACGGGTGTGTAGGAGTCGGAAGGTTTTTATTTAAAGCAACTGCCAGAATTATGACTGCAGCACCCAGAAATGAGTTTACCTGGGATGGGTTGCTCTGAAACGATTCAGTCACGGTTGACAAACCAGCCACTTATTACTGTGTACCTCCCGCTTTATAGCCATACATCGGTAAACCAGACAACTTAGCCTTTTGATCGAAGACCAGACACAAAGGCACCGCAATAAATTTTCTTCTTCAGTTATCACATGCAAATCCTGCTAGCACTCCGTATCACGAGCACAACATGTGGATAGAACTATGGCTGTTAGAACTACATGTCAATAGCACTACGGTTCGATAGCACTATATCTGTTAGACCTACGGGTGCTGGAACTACATACCTATGCCTTCCAAAGTACACTAGCCTACATCGTAATAGCACTTTGTGTCAATAGAACTATGACATTTGACCATTGGCACTACATTGCAGTGACACTAAATGTCCATAGACCTACACCTGATGCTGATAACGCGTTGTTAGAATTTCTTATAAAGACTGCTAAGTCACTTCCTACCCCTTTGCCCGTCAATGCATCCTAGCTCCCCCCACCCTCCCAACTCACCCCCAAGCTCTCCCGCCCCCATCTACAATGCGGTGATGTGACACATGCAATGTTTTAGATTATATAGGCAGCTAAGTTGGTCACCACCCCTGTGCCCCTTCGGTTGTCTTCTGGCACCCCCCTCTCCCTCCCCTAAATTTCCTGCACCTACTTTGCAGTGAGGTGACATGCAATTTCTTAGTACAGACTAGTGCTGCTAAGTTGGTCCCCACGTCTGTTCTCCTCATTACCTGCTAACCTCCCCCAGCTCTCCCACCAATATTCTTAGTCATTCTGTTTATAACATTTATAAAAGTAATATTGAAATCATGTGAAAAATATTTAGTTTCAGGTTATATAAGGTATAAATACTGCTGTACTGTACTGCTCTTTCTGCAGAAAAAAAAAAAAAAAAAAAAACCAAATGATAACAACATGCTTACTGGAAAATAACCGGTTTATACCTGTTGACCTGTTGCATAACAATTTCACAGCGATGCATTATTTGTGGTTTGTGAAGGATAGTGCTGGCATGTCAGATTTTAGCAGTCTTTATTTGACTTGAACCTATCAACCTTTCTGGATGCTTTTATAGTTTTAGAACCAACCAGTAATATAATGGCTCTTATGCTTTTGCTCTTATGCTTTTGCTTTCTTTTGTGCCATCATCTATCCATTTCCTAAATGATGCCATGGCATAGACCTATAGTCATGGCATCATTTGAAGGACGGTCAAGGTGTCAGCCTCAAGTCTATGAATTTGCTGAAGAGGCAGAGATAATAGAAAGGAGATTTCTGAAGCTTTTCCATTGTCTTAAGTTTACCCTAATTAATTAACTAATTAAGGTCATTAACATCCACATGGCCGTTTCTTTCAAAACAAACCAGATCCATATAGTACACTCTGTGAAAAATAAACTAAAGACATTTCAACCCCTTGTCAGAGTCGATTTCTGAGGAACATGATTTTCTCAATCAGACTCTCATACTTATTAACAAGTTGCAACTAACTTTTAGGAACCTTTAAGTTAGTTGCCATAAGAACTTAATAATTACTTACCATAAGTACTTATTAATTACTTACACTAAGTTCTTATAAGTTCTTATAACAATTTGACTCAGTCCCAAGATACTGAGACATTTTTTTCAAATTACAAGGGCAACAAAAAACCTTTTTTTTCTCAATAGTACTCTGGTGGCGGCGCAGATGGGTCTAAGTAGACGGGCCTAAGTCATGTAAGTGGCGTGTCATCTTTCTGTGAAGTGTATGACAATATTAAACGATTTCCAAAACTGATCTTTATTTGCTTGAAAGTAGATTTTGTAATTTTTCTGTGGTTTCTTGAACCCCGATCTGTTTTCCCCTCTCTAAAAAAGAAGCCTTTAGTTCTTCAACATTTACGGGAGATTGACTATGCATCTTATTCTGTATTTCAGATTTCAATTGTTTGTAATTATTCAAATCATCTTGCACTCTTTTAAATTCATCATCGTCAATAAAATTGTCCTGCAACGCTTTACTAATTATAAGTTTCATTCTACTCAGTTTTGCACCAGCGAGCCTACCCGGCACCGGCCTCCACGTGGCGTGGGTGGGTAGTCCACTCGGTCCCTGACTGAGTGGGCTAGCAGACGGGTGCCATCTTTGTCCAGGATTAGGACTTGATGTCAGCAGATATGTTGTTCAGTCTTTTTCACTGGTCCGGTTTTTAAGGAGCTGTGCTTACCCAGGTCTTACCATGTTGGATTGGTCCTTAAAAATACGCGTGAGCTTTTGGTCCTTTGGATCCCAAGTGTTTGCCGTGCTTGGAGACCCGTGTCGGGGGAGAAGAGGATCCTGGTGGCTGAAACACTCCACTTTGGCCTTGACTTCTGCCTAAACGGGAGGCTAGTCGTACCGGCCTAGTCAATCGGCTCTTGTCACGTCGAGCCCTATCCCCCTGTTGACATGCGGGTTGTTATACGGAGCACCATGCTATAGCCTCTGATGCTGATTAGGTGCTTTACGCCAGTATTCCCCTGTATTCAACAGTGTGATAGAAGGCGGTGGCTCAAACGGTTCAATCAGGCTTACCCCCTTGAGTATATCTTTCGGGCAGTCTCCATTGTGCGTCGGCTGGAGACCTGCCGACAGTTGCACTTTCCCTTGTTGGGCTCGGTGGCGGGCGGGGACCCCCGGGGGATGAATATCTATCATACTATAATATGGAAAATATCAAAAAACCAAAACTAGCACCAAAGCGGCACATAGCCGCCGACATTGTCATTGAGAACGATAGTGACTCTGACTGTGAGGAAGCGACACCTCAGGCGTCGGCCGCCTGGCCTCGCTTTCTCATTATCCACAGCAAAGTTAAAGAGAAGCCTGTTTCAAAGCTGCACCCTTTCCTGGTAGGGGAGACCCTCAGGAGCCGTGTTGGCAGGCCTGAGGCCCAGCGCCTCAGGTCTGGTGACTTGTTGGTAGAGTGCCGTACCCGGGCACACTCCAATGGGCTACTGAGGCTCTCCTCCATCGGAGACACTCCAGTGGAGGTCACTCCCCACAAAACAATGAATTCCTCTAGAGGAGTGATTAAAGATCAAGCATTGGCCGAACTGTCTGAAGATGAACTTGTACGGAACCTTAAGTCACAGGGGGTGACCTACGTCAGGCGCTTCATTTCCAAACGAGGTGGTAGGGAGATCCGTCTCCCTACCATCATCCTGACGTTTGGCACCCCCACAGCTCCTACTACCATCTGGGGAGGTTACTACTCCCTAAAAGTGAAAAAGTACGTCCCTCTCCCCCTTCGGTGCTTTAAGTGCCAAAAGTATGGCCATGGGCAGAAGACATGCCGCCAGGCAGAGGCTCTATGCGCCCGTTGCACTAAGCCCGGACACTCTGCTGAGTCCTGCACAGCCATCCCCCTGTGTGTGAATTGCCAGGGGGCGCATATGGCTTCGGACAAGAAGTGCCCTCGTTGGATCTCCGAGTGCAGGATTCAGCAGGTGCGTGTGGAGAAGGGGCTGTCCTTTGCGGACGCAAAAAAACTGGTTGACGGTCCTGGTGCAGCTGAGGCGGCGCCAAACTCAAATAACAACTTTGTGTATACTTTCAGTGCTGCGGTGGCAGGCAAGCGCCCCACCAAAGACTTCTCTTGTCAAACCCCAACTTCTTGGTTGGGGGCGGAGCCTCGGATCCTCTCACCCCTGGAGAGTAACCCTCCTCCGGTGGTGACGAGGAGCCAGGGAACGCAGAGGGCGGACGCTACCGGTCCGGTGGCACCGCCTTCTGCTGCCCCTAAGCCTCAGCCCCCACCCAAACCTGCTAGTTTGTCAACACCAAAAGTTTCTGGCTCTGGTCAGCCTTCGGCAGGAACGCTGCCCAGGACCAGAAGTCAAAGAAATCTATGGGACCGCCGTGCGCACGGGCCCAGAAGGGGAACACTGATGTCCCCCTTCAAAACAAATATGCTGCATTGGAGGAGCAGATGGAGGGAGTGGAAGTTGCCGATGCTGCGGCAGCTCCAACCCCTTCATCTCCTAAGAACCAGAGGAGGCCCAGGAGCCGGCCCCCCTCTGTTTCTCCGACTCCTTCCAAGGCAAAGGAAAAAGGGGGGGGAAAACTCCGCACCCCCAGATAAGACATAATCATGGACTCTCTGCTTCAGTGGAATTGTCGTGGTTTTCAAGCTAACTTTGAGGAATTACGTCTTTTAGTCAAGTGCTATAACCCCTCAGTAATATCTCTTCAGGAGACTTACCTGAAGACTTCTGACCCTGTGTCCTTTAATGGTTTTAACGCTATACATAAAGGCTCTGATTCGGAGAGGCGCTCGGGTGGAGTGGCTCTTCTCATTAGTAGCCAAATTTTATGTAGCCCCGTTAGCATCGACACCTGTCTTCAGGCTGTCGCAGCTCGGGTTACCTTGAAGAAGACCATAACTATATGCAGTATTTACCTGCCACCATCCCTGCGGGTCTGTAGTAATGATTTTTTTAATTTAGTTGATCAACTGCCCCCTCCCTTTATTCTCATGGGGGATTTTAACGGTCACGCTCACCTTTGGGGTAGTGACCACTATGATGACAGAGGTCAGATGTTAGAAGATGTTTTTTCTCAACTTAACCTATGTGTCTTTAACGATGGTTCACCTACATACTCTAACCCAGGTTCAGGATCTAGTTCTGTTCTAGACCTCACTGTGTGTGATCCTTCTCTCATGCTGGACTTTGACTGAAAGGTTCACGATGACCTGTGTGGTAGTGACCACTTCCCAGTAGTCCTGTCATCGGTCAGCTGTGGGGAGGATCCGCCGGTGGGGCGCTGGAATCTTAAGAAAGCTAACTGGCCTCTGTTCGCCTCCCTCTGTCAGTCTCGTATTACAGAGGAGGTGGTCATGTCATCTGAAGAACCTATTTCTTCTTTTACTACTATTTTGTTGGACGTAGCGGGTGAAACCATCCCTAAAACTTCCGCATCAGTCCCTCGAAAGCCGAGAGTACCATGGTTCAACGAAGAGTGCCGCAAGGCCCAAATAGCGCGCAAATCTGCTCAGCGACGTGCTTTCCGTAATCCGTCCCAAGTAAATATTTTAACCTTTAAAAGACAGAGGGCGAAAGCCCATTACATTTTTAAACGTGAACGCCGTGCTTCCTGGAGATGCTTCGTCTCATCTTTAACTTCTCGGACTCCGTCCCAAAAAGTATGGAAGGCTGTTCGGAGAATTAGGGGCAGAGGTGGCTCGGCTTCTGTTGGCCATCTTAGAGATGGTGCCAGTTTGGTTACAGATAAAAAAGCTGTGGCCAATTTGCTTGCCTCCACCATTGCCCATAATTCTTCAACGCAGCATTATTCACCTTTCTTCCAGAGAGAGAAGGAGAAGCGAGAGTCTCGTATTTGTGATTTTAAGTCCGATAACTCAGAAGACTATAATGTCCCGTTTACATTATCAGAATTGCAGCAAGCTTTGCAGAAATGTAATGACTCTGCTGCTGGCCTAGATACTGTCCACTATCAATTCCTAACGCATCTGCCTGAGAGGTCACTCCTTGTACTTCTCAAGGCCTTTAACCATATCTGGGGAACTGGTCATTTTCCGCCGTCTTGGCGCCAGGCTGTGGTTGTACCGATCCCCAAGCCGGGTAAGGATCCTTCCGACCCGGGCAACTACCGGCCTATCGCTTTGACATCATGTTTATGTAAAACTATGGAGCGCCTGGTCAACGCCCGCCTGGTGTGGCATCTTGAGTCACAGGGTCTCCTCACAGACCTCCAGTGCGGTTTCCGGCGCTTCCGTAGTACAACTGACCATTTAGTCCGCTTTGAATCATTTATTCGAGATTCTTTTGTCAACAAGCAGCATGTCTATGCAATTTTCTTCGATCTTGAGAAGGCGTATGACACTACCTGGAAGTATGGCATAATGTCTGACTTGTTGGACATGGGTTTTAAAGGGCACCTGCCCGTTTTTATTCACAATTTTTTGACTAACCGGTCGTTCCATGTCCGTGTGGGCTCCACCCTCTCCGACTCCTTTGAACAGGAGATGGGTGTCCCACAGGGCAGCATTCTATCTCCTGTTTTATTTAGTATTAAAATTAATAACATTGTAAAGGCCGTCAAGGATGATTCTGAATGCTCTTTGTTTGTTGACGACTTTGCTTTGTGCGCACGTGGTCGAGGACTTGTGTCCCTTGAGAGGCGCTTGCAGCTGTGCGTTGATCGCATCCAGCGGTGGGTGTCTCTCAATGGATTCAAGTTCTCGCCCTCCAAGACTGTTTGTGTGCATTTTACTAACCAGACGAAATTTTTTCCAGAACCTAGCCTGAGCATTGCTGGAGTGCCAATTAAGGTGGCCGAGGAGGCAAAGTTTCTGGGGGTCATTTTTGACAAAAGACTTACCTTCCGCAACCATATTAATTACCTTAGAACCTCTTGTCAGAAGGCTCTCGACATTCTTCGTGTCGTCGGTCGTACTGACTGGGGTGCGGACCGTACTGTCTTACTTCGTCTGTACCGGGCCCTTGTTCGGTCCAAACTGGATTACGGCTCTGTGGTGTATGGCTCAGCTTCCAAGTCTGTGCTACAGCGTCTGAACACAATTCACCATCAGGGTCTGCGGATATGTCTTGGGGCCTTCAGGACGTCTCCAGTTCCTAGTCTGTATGCCGAGGCAGGGGAGCCTTCTCTCAAGCTCCGCCGCATCCGCCTCATGCTCAGCTACGTTCTGAAACTGAAGGCCCATCCAGACAATCCTGCCTATGATTGTGTTTTTAAACCATCGTTTGCAGAGATTTACGATACCCATCCGGGAGCTGTCCATCCACTTTCTTTCCGTGTCCGACCTCATCTGCAGGCGGCCAGATTGGACCTGGACAGAGTTTCGGAATCCCTGCAACACATCACTCCACCCTGGCTCTTACCAGTTCCTGACATCTTGCTGGACTTGACTGCCCACAAGAAAGACTCTACTCCACCAGCCATATACCAACAGAGCCTCAATGAACTGCTTTCAATTTTTCCTGGCTATTGTCGCATCTATACCGATGGGTCAAAGTCTGAGGATGGGAGAGTGGCTGCGGCCGCAGTGTCCTCTCGCCATCCTAGACGCCCATTTAAGCACCGCCTCCCAGACCACTCATCTGTATTTAGTGCGGAACTGCAGGCGGTTCTGCTGGCACTCAGGCATGCTTATCGATCTAGAGAAAGGAACTTCCTGATTCTGTCTGACTCTCTTTCTGCCCTGCAGGCCCTTCAGGGCACGGGAAATGACCACCCACTGCTGATGCAGATCAGAGAGCTCCACGCTGACTTGATGAAGGAATATTATGATATCATTTTTATTTGGGTGCCAGGGCATGTGGGCATCGAGGGCAACAGGATCGCAGATTCTGCTGCCAACGATGCCCGCAATGACCCTGTCCCTGACACACAGACTGTTTATAGTGATTTTAGACATGTGGCTAGTGCGTACATAGCCCGTGAGTGGCAGTCCGAGTGGGACAAAGAGGAAGCTAACAAGCTGCATGAAGCCCTTCCTAAGTTGTCCGATGGTCTACCTTATCGCTGCGGCAGCCGCCGTGAGGAGACTGTCCTGGCTCGGCTCCACATCGGCCACACGTATGTTACGCACTCTTATTTACTTAAACAGGAGGAGCGTCCATGGTGTTATGCCTGCGACAAGCAGTACTCTGTTCAACATTTTTAGTTGTCTTGAGCTGATCTAATCGACACAAGGTATAAACATTTCACAGCAGACTCCTTGAAGGTTTTGTTCCGGGATGTGCCCCCGGACAAGATCTTCAGTTTTCTGAGAGAGTGCCATATTTTTAATAAGATTTGAGCGTTATAGATTATGATGTTTTTATTATTTTGACCTTTTTGAGAGTCTTCCGACGTTTTCTTTAAAGACCTGTGCGACATTTTAGCCTGACATATTTTTAAGGTATATTTACATCATGTCTTAAGACCTTTCTTTTAGTCTGGCTGACCAGATTTTTACCCTTCCCGCCGTGAGATGGCCTTAGTTGCCTGCTCGGCGTTAAACCCAAATAACTAATTTGCACCAGCGAGCGTACTCAACACTTCATGTTTCTGTAACTTTGTATGAAATCTTTTGTTAAGGGCTTCCAAACCAAAGCATGTCAGACATGCAAAACCACTAACACCTTCAAGAGCAATTCCTATGACACTCCCCGCTTCAGTGGCAATCAGAGCAAAACCACCAGCAGATAAACCAGCTGAAACTAGACCCACAGCCATAGCTGCATTGTGTACAGAATTGAAAACTGTTTGATACCGTCTTTTACACCTGGAGTATCTCGCCTCTGCTCCTTCCAAATATTTCAATGCTTCTGTAATATTTATTAATCAGAATGCGTCTGCCTGTAATGTTTTATCAGATACAATTGGCACAGTTGTCATATGTGGAATAATCGGCACAAACTCAAGCGTCGGTAGTTGTGGATAGAAGTTCACCATTTTTTTTATTCACAAATATTTTTTTAAATTTAATCAGCGATTACATTTTGCAACTTGTCAAAAGTGTATAATTTGCTGGTGTAATAAAATGAAACAAGGTCAATGTGTTCAAGTTTTATGTAACTTAGGCGAACAAAAGTTGTTTTGTCGACCACTATCTCGACAGCGGGAATACTGCCCGAAACCTCTATATCAATGCCTTTTTTAATAGCAATAAAAACCTTTCATGACTCTGTCAATGTTTCATCCCATGTAAGTTTGATTCCCTGTGCAATTTCAGCCTCTTTTACAAAAGCCACAGATCTCATGATAATTTCAAATACTATTGTAGCTTCTCTTGCCATGGCAAAGTTTGCTGGCATAAACACAACAGAAGTATCTGATCTGCCTTTTCTCTGCGTAAGAAGATACCTTCGTTTCTCATAATCTTGAACTTTTAGTTTTTCTCTGCTATTGTTGTCTGAAGTAAAACTTGGAACAAGGCTTACAATCAACTGCCCAGAGTTAACAACTTTCCTGAATACTAAGGCTCCTTCATCATCAGTGTATACATAAGGACTAATGAATTCAAACTTTATGTCCCAGTCAATTGTTGATGCTGGCGTAGGCACAGGTGAAACTACCCACTTATTACCCACATGTATTAAGTTGTAGGGCACATAATACAAGAGTAGGCGGAAACGGTACAGTAACATCACGCAGCTGACCAAGTTTAGGAATCGGTCTATCTGTTCCGTCCTTCATGTCATCGATTACTTTCCGCTTGTACTTATAATTAGTAAAGCGTTGCAGGACAATTTTATTGACGATGATGAATTTAAAAGAGTGCAAGATGATTTGAATAATTACAAACAATTGAAATCTGAAATACAGAATAAGATGCATAGTCAATCTCCCGTAAATGTTGAAGAACTAAAGGCTTCTTTTTTAGAGAGGGGAAAACAGATCGGGGTTCAAGAAACCACAGAAAAATTACAAAATCTACTTTCAAGCAAATAAAGATCAGTTTTGGAAATCGTTTAATATTGTCATACACTTCACAGAAAGATGACACGCCACTTACATGACTTAGGCCCGTCTACTTAGACCCATCTGCGCTGCCACCAGAGTACTATTGAGAAAAAAAAAGGTTTTTTGTTGCCCTTGTAATTTGAAAAAAATGTCTCAGTATCTTGGGACTGAGTCAAATTGTTATAAGAATCAAGTTCAAAACCATACACCTCCCCCACTTCCCCCTCTTTCTCAAAATCATGTACGTCAGCCAAATCTTTCAATTCTGTTATAGAACACGCAACTGGAATAATTCTCGGCTTTGGACCACCACTCATTTTTATAAACAAAAATAAAATTATTTAACTTCCAACACAACACTAAAATCATGCATCAGAACTGGTTTGTCATCTTGATTAGTTACAGATAAACACAGTGATTCAAAGAAACTGGAACCTAATTTCTTAAACTGCGCAGGAAATCTAGCAACTACACTTTCACAATAGGGAGCAGTTCCAGTCGGCAAGCATCTTAACAAAGTTGAAGGCTTTCCATTGTGAACATTCTCAGTCGTGTTCAGTTCTTTTAAATAAATATTTAGCACTGTGTGTACTGACAAATGGACAGGATATCTTCCAGTTATTTTATCTTTTTTTGGTGTTAGTAGACGTCTGTATATTGTTGATGATGATGCCCAATCTTCATTTGGAAGTGTTTCTAAAAAACCAAGTAACTTTCCAAGACTAATTGATAATGGATACTGTTTATCGTTTGGAAATTCTAATGTAACAAGTAAGTTAGCTGGATTTAAAGTTGCTTTTATTTTAAATTTAATTTGTAGCCATTCAGCTAAAGTACAAAAGTCATAATACCCAGATCGTAAAGTATCACCAATCCTTATGCCATCAGCTACAAAATAACTTGTATCATCTGTTACATTAAACCACTTTACAGTGTAGAACATTTCATTAATAGCTACAGCCTTGCTACGATCACGAGTATCAATCCCATTAGTTAACCACACTGGTTTGCTTGTGTCAAGATTTGTTAAAGTTATAAACATTTTTATTATCTCATAAAAAAGAAGGATGGAATTTAAATCACCAACAAGCGTCGCTACAAACGCATTTCAATTTAATGTGGATGCCAAGTACAATGTTGCACCAACTTATGAACAGAAAATAATTCAACTAAATCAGCTTGACATTGCTTTGTCAGAACAAGATTTATTCCAAGTCAAAATACCAAATCCCTTTGATCATTACCTAAACCCACCAATAACAGACGATGCAACTGCAAGAAAATGGTCCTCAAGCCCACTACAGATGTTTCAAAACCAACTTAACTTTGCTATACTATGCCCAACTACAGGCTGTGGTGTTTCTTTTACAGACCACTTGAATCACTCAAACAAACTGATTAGGTCTGTGTATCGTTTCCACACGTATTACCAGCTTGGAAGATTACTGTCAGAACTCCATACCCCACTGCCCACTGAATCCAGTTTCAACAGGTATAACAACCCCATGGATATGAAAGCATTTGAACGGATCTGTAATGAGTTTAACATCAGCCGCGGTACCGGGTATGACTTTACACAAAAACTTGATGATCACAACGGCATGGGTACATTGTATTATGCTATGAGTCACAGGCAATACCCTCAAGATTACTACCCCGGTTACACCTCATTTTCATCAAATTCCGAAGTCTGGTTAGGATCAATTGAATAGAAACAGTCTAATGCCTGGACAACATTTGTCTTAGACAGGAGTGACGGGTTTACTCAAGCGGGAGTCGAACACGTAAATGAGTCTATCAGAACATATGTGTGGTGTTTACTAGGGGCACAATCATTAACAAAATCAAACATTTTAAACAGGAGTGGCAAATTTGAAGCACAAAAACAGTTCCTTGCTAACCTAGAAGACTCGATTAACTCGGTGGTAGATCTCCCATCAAGCATACAACGCTACCAAGACGTTCTCAGATATGCGAGATCAAAAGTTGACTTCGTAGTTGGCATCGGGTTATACATGTTACCATCTGACCTTCAACTCCAGATGGGGACAATAACAAATGATAACAATGAAATACTTGTTGCAGGGCGTGATCAAAAATTAGGTCTCAATCAAACAGTAAGCTTGGGGGCCACAATCACACATTTACAGACATTAAAACCATTACAGATAGTAACACCTCCAGCCCCGGCACCCATACAACCAGTAACACCGACCCCATCACCGACCCATGACTCACCAACCCCTGGCACACATGAGTCAGAGAGAACTCACGGCAGTTTCGCCTATGCTCTTTAGTTTTCAGCTCTATGCCTGCCGGCGCGCGCCAGCACACTTAGAGATCGGCTTCGCGAGAGCACTGAGATAGCGAGGCAGCCTCCTTCCTCTTACTATCAGCGCGCTAAATACCATCACTGATAAGGCGCCAGCTATGCGGTCTCGCTTCCGCTGGGGATGCGAATAGCGCAGCAGCCGTCTTTGTCTACAGTACTACTGTGCTTGACCCCGATTAGCTCTTAGCCTCTGCTGCAAACATCGGCGAATAAGCTGTAAATTACAGATGTTGTCTGTAAACCGGAATTAATTCACCTGCACTTGTGAGTGATTATTTGAACATATATCGTCTTGTAGAGGAGAAATTGTACTATCTTTGGACACCAAACATGCTGGGGTAATCTGCGTGGATGTTTGTCTTGCACTGGCTCAAAGTATCACTAGGAGACGGATTAGATGCCGCCTTCTGTTAGTTTATCATACTTTTCATCGAATCACAGTTCAAAAACTGAAGTTTTTGGAAAGTTCAGACAAAGTCAGTGCTGTCAACAGATGTCTTAACTGGCATATCCCATGCTAAAATCTTCATGAACCACATACCTGAGTCCTGCTACAGCCGGTTTGGTGGGCCAAGTGAAAACGGTAATCCATTCAGAGCACGCCGACATGAAGTATGCGAATTTCACCAATACAGTCAATGTTTTTAACAATATCACAATTTTAGCACAATGCACAAAGCAGAGGTTTACTGTTTGCTATTAAGAGATTCAGTTTTGGCTTAGTGTCACATTAAAATGGCTTAAAATGAGTGTGTCTACAGGGTCACTGTGATGCTGTGTCTAAACTTGATAGGCCGATCAAAAATCACACGGTTTGTGAATGTCTGTACAGCCTGTGCGCTCCACTTGTTTTCTTAATTTGACAAGCTTTGCACGACACATGCAACAAATTGTTTTAGAATGCTTCCCTTCCTGGTCGTTGAGCACATCAATGTTGTAACACGAAAATATATCACTGGTGTATTTAGTGCACAAAAGCACGGATTTGTTTTTGTCTTTGACTGCTCGCCTAGACCTTCTACCACAAAGTCTACACAAAGAATTCACGGCTTCCAAATGTCTTGGAAAGGAATGTTCATTCTCCATGGCTTTAACAAGCTATACTTTACATATATGCATCAGATAAGGGTACACATTGGAGTGATACATCCGGCACAGAAAACAAGTTTCTTACACACAAGCACTGCTGTCTACTGCGGAAGGAAAGTTCCTCGAACTACACACGTTGTAATCAAGTAATAAACACAGAATTCAAAGAGGTTCATCAAACCAAACTTATATGAGCTTGAAGAGGACAATTTCAAGCATAGTATTACATAATAATATTTACGATTAAAACATTTTAGCCACGGTAATAATAAGTTATAAACAGACTAAACTTATCACATGCCTGACAGACTTCAACAGGGAACAAAGAGCACAACGCTTCCCGCCAGCAGCTAGGCTGGAGCCTGCTATGACCCGCGCGCACTTATCAGTGAAGTGGGTCACGGCTGGCACAGAGCCCAACTAAACAGAGCTATTTAGAGAAGGGTAAACTGCCGTGAACTGCATTGGTAATAGGCCTTACTGGATTAGGAATATTACTTCTTTACTTGTTTCATTAAATAGCCCACCATTAATCCTCCTAATGTAACCAAAAAGACCCACACATTTTCCGCCATAAACCCAACTACCTTTGCCGCTGTACTGATCAGCCAACTGACAACTGTGCCTATTATGCCAGGCAAAGCATCCATTGCTTTCAGAGCCAATTTCTTAAGCAAGTCTGATATGTGTGACAACTGTTTCTTTACCCACGACTGTAAATCTTTTGGGTCTGATGGAGCCGGTGGACCTGGTGGAGGAGGGGCACCACCGCTTGCGCCCCCGGGTCCACCAGAGACAGCCAACACAACAGTACTGATAATAAATCCAAGAGCAGTAATTAAACTTGCAATTGTGATACCCTGCTCTCTGAAAAGTGTTTTCAATCTCTCAGCCAGAGTTGTGTCTTCGTGAAGTATTTTTTGGATAGTTTCTCTAATCCTGTTGACCTGTGTTTTCAGTTTTTCTCTTCCAACACTAATCACTTCTAATTGCCCTTTCTATCTGCAAATCATTTAATCTGTGTTGTATTCTTTCTTTTATTTCTGTGTCAAGATTCCCATTGTCTGCGGTAGCCAGTTTCTCTTTTTCTCGTTCTATCTGTTTATCAAGCTCACCTAGTTTGGCTACATTATTTACCATCTCACCTCTGATTGACTGCAGTGATTTATCCAAGCCCATAATCTCCCGCATTGACAAAGGAAGGTCGTCTATTGTTTTCATAGCATCATTTATTTGTCCTTCAGTAAATGAGGTTTCTTGTATTACCATGTCTGCTATTTCTGGCAGGCTTGTTACTGCTGCCATTTCAATTTCTTGTCCCGTTGGTAATCTTGTTTGCGGTGGGTCAAATGGTTGTTGTGATGCGTCTAGTGTGGTAGTGTAGCATCTGTGCTTGTCGCTCTCGCTTTCAGCTCCCACCACTGGCTAGCAGTTTTGCAAAAAGGGGAGCAGAGTATGTCAGTCTCTTCCTGCCAGTACACAGCCTCTCCAACAACAAGCCTCATGTAGTGTCTCCTCGTGGCGACTCACGGTAACCGAGCACCTTATGGACTCGGGCTGAACTACAGAGGACTCGGAGGAGGTCTGGCCCCCAGACATGCGGCACGCAGGCCCATCGATATGTGGACAAGCCCTGATGCCCATGAACCAGACCCCCAGCTATGGGTAAATAGCCCCACTGCCTTGTGGGTGCCTTGGGAGAGGCAAAGGCTAGGGGAGTAAACCCTATACAAATCCGGGCAGGGATGCTCGATAGCCTTGGTTAGCAGATCTCCTTCGAGAAGGAAAACTCCGAGGATAAACCTGAGTAGATGGGACTCGTAAGCCTTGGTCGGCAACCCATCTAAGAGAAGGACACTCCAAAGCCAAACCATCCTGTGCTCCCAGGAAAGGCCTTTTGACCAGGAGTTAAGGGTGAGGTAACCCCGACAGAAACCCCGAGTGCTGAAGACGGAGGTACTGGGCTGCACAGCGCACTCTAATAAACCACAGTACCAGGCATATACAGCCATATGACCCTTGTTTGCGTGTCGTGAAGAGTAGTAACAAGATGAGGTGTTAACTTCTTACTAACGTTACTACCAACACCAAGGTAACACTGCAGTGCTACTTCACCACCATCAGTTTTGATTGTACTTAAAACTGTAAACTTAGCAGGGTTATTTTTATGGGTTAGATACACTTTCCCTCTGTCTGTGTTTACAAATAAGTGACCTTTTTCATATTCAAACTGATTAGGATCTATTACATCTGGGTGCACACCAACACTGTCATAAAATGAGTTCACTTTGCTTTGTAAAAGTTCCTGTTGCAAACTAAAAGTATTTCCCATTCCAGTCATATCTGTAGCACTGGTATCAGAGACATCCATGACATCCATTTCAAAATCATCATGATTAAATCCTCCCGCTGCCATTTTTATTAATTTAATATTTTTGATTTTTGCATAATAAAATGACATCATTTTACGGATCAAAGTTAGACCCATATAGAAAACTACATGAGCCTCTCGGTGTTAAGGGCATTAGGCAATCAATTGTCATCACAAACAATCCAAGTACCATAGACCAAAACCAAACTCTTACTGTAAAGTTTGCGAACCTAGGGCCCAGTGACGTTATTGTTCCTGGCACTGCTCGTCTTGCATTTAATATTGAACAGATGTGAACAGAACACTAGTTAACAACCTAGGCAGAGCAATTATTAGAACTATTAAAGTTAAAATAGGACAGGAAGTGTTTAGTCTTGACGATGCTGATGTGTTCTACTGCTACAAAGATCTTTGGCTCACAAGAGAAGAAAGAGAAGATCGTATTTACCAAGGCATACAGTCTGATAACATTACCAAACTTCGAATCGACGCCGGTGACAAAACAACCACAGCAGCCAAGGACGTTATTATGGCAAAAACATATGGAACCAGATTTTACATTTCACTTGAATTTGAAATCCTAACAGCGCATTTGCCTTATTACCAAGGAGCACTGAATGACCGTCTAAGCTTTGAACTAACTTTCAATGACTACTCCAAAGTTATAAAATCATCTGCCACAGATGCAACATACAAGATCTCTAACATTTCTTTGGAATATGAAATTGTCATACTTACTGATCTAGCCAGACTCATTCAAAATCAGTATCAGTCAAGACTTCCAATTTATTATGACCGGGTGATTAGGCATAGTTTAATGCATAAAGACAAAAGCGATCCAGTGTGAAACATAAACTTGAACACACCTGCTAGGTCACTGAAAGGCATACTCATGTTGTTTGTTGAACCCAGTAATCCATACAAAAGAGATTCAGAAAAATTCTACAATCCAAAGATTACACATTTGTCTTGTACAATCAAAGGCCGCCCAAACCAAGTGTATGCATCAGGAATGCAACCTTATCAGCACTACGACGAGATCACAAAATATTTTGCAGGCGGGAGACTTAGAGAAAAACCAGCAAACATGGCGTGTAAAGATTTACATCTGTATGACGTTAGGATCGGACAATACCTAATGAATAAGTATGCACTGTGGCTAGACCTGCGTAGTACAGACGACGACTACCTATACGGGTCAGGTTGTACTGTTGAAAACGGCAATGACGGAATTACAATCCAAATACAAAAAAGGTTAAAATCGCTGCAGCAATAAATATATATTTGTATCTGTTTATGACGCTCAACTCAATATTGCAGAAAGCAGACTAAGTGGTCACGTGTATTAAAATTATATTCTGTATTAAAATGAACTTGATGACACTCGACCCACACTGTGGTTTGTTTTGTGGTGCCACAGGGTGTGGGAAAACTGAATTTGTTCTTGACCTCTTACAAACAGGATACATCCATCATTTCGAAAACATAGTAATATTCTGTCCTACAATCAAACACAACAAAGCTTATCACAACCGTTTATTCATTTGGACTGACAACAACATTTATTTAGTTGACCCTGAGAAAAAACTGAACGACTACCTACAATATTTTTACAAACAATTTGAAGGGCAGTCAGCCCTGTTTATAGTTGATGACTGCTCTGCAGAAAAAGACATTGTCAAAAAGAGAAACACATTAGCAGAACTTGCCTTCAGTGGCAGACACGCAAATGTCAGTGTATGGATTCTCACTCAAAAATATAATGCTGTATTGAAAGATTTTTGAGAGCAACTAAAGTTTATCTGTTTGTTTTACTGTAAAGATTGTGACAGCTTTGAAGACTGTCTCTGTCACGACCCCGCTTCCGGGGTGCGAGCTATGAGCGCTACCGCTCGAGACACACCCAACCCACACTAACACAAACCTAACACAAACACCAGAGGAACAATGATGACGACATTTATTAAATAAAACCCTAACAATAACCAACTATTTTCACACAGCCACGCGTTCACACCTCACTTTCACACTCGCACACGTCCGAACTCCTCACCCCGAATATCTATACACAATACAAAATAACAACAAAATATATAATAATAAAATATCCCTAATAAAATACAAACAAACAGTATATAAATAAACTACTATCCTTACTAATAATATAAAAGAAAACGGGCTGAAAGGCTTAAACCCATACGCCACTAGACCCCGCCGGGAGCACAAGCGTCAAGCGCCGACGCCAGTTAAGACCAACGCCTTTGCTTCCGCCGAGTCTCTATCACAGCATGTGGCTCCTTAAGTAATACAATAGTTCAAATAGCACAATAACTATATGAACCAAATATGCTTGCTTACTAACTCAAATAAAGATCGAGAAAAAAAAGAATACAATCCATACGCTACTATATCTCCCCAGCGGGATCACGAACAACAAGTTCGAACTAACCTGATGCTCTAGCAAACTAGGCGTTAACAGCAAAAGGTTCTTTTGACTAGCACGTCTCAGAATAACCAATATCACATATACAAATGGAGACTAAACAATATCGCATATACAAATGGAAGCTAAACAATATCACATATGCAAATGGAGAAGATGTCCTTAATATAACTGAAAGTCGAATAAACAATATATTTCACGTCACGGGACCTTCTCGCCAGGAGCACAACCGTTGAGCGCAGCTCAACTCGACGATCTTGCTTCCGCGATAAGGTCTTCCGTAACACAGGCTACTTTAACAATATAACAACTCAAAATGTCACTGTAACAATGCTCCTCTCGCAATTCAGTCGCTACAAGGAGATGAAATATACTAACGTTCTTTACATTATAATTATACAAAACTTCACGTAAACAGGTTAAAAAGAACTACATGGGACGACCCGACCTGACTAAATATGAGGCGTGCCGCGACACTCGCGAAGGCATCCAGGTCCGGTGTCGTAGCCCACAAGGCGGAGTGACACAGTCAGCTTTCACGTAGAACCACAGCATGGTGGCAGACTAGCCGGTTAGTTCTTTGGATTTAAAGATGCACGAAAACACAGGTGCAAAAATACTCATATAAATAACTAACAAAAGAAACAAAATGATCAAGTCACCCTTCCCGCAACTTTAATTACTGTCTTTTGTATTCCCTTCACCTCTCTCTCACAACGGTAAACTCAACATATTCCCTTCACCTCTCTCCCTCCGAATTCAATCTGAACACATTCCCTTCACTTCTCCCACAGCGAAAAACTAACTTCAACAAAATCTATCTATCTATCTATATCCCGTAGTCTTGCCGACCGTTGGGGCACCACTGATGACTTGTCAACCAGCTCCCTCCAATCCTCTCTGTTCTCTGCCATTCTCAGCGTATTGCCCAGCTTCAGTCCTGTCCACTCTGAGATATTGTCCTCCCATCTTTTCCTCTGTCTTCCTCTCTTCCTCCTTGCACAGTGCCTTGCAGGATTGTTTTGGCAAGCCCTGCTGAACGCGTGACATGCCCATACCACTTCAGTTTGCGTTTTCTCACAATGGCTAATAAGTCTTCATAGGGCCCGATGGCTTGCCTGATTCTGCTTCCCACTTCCTCGTTTGTGATGTGATCTCTGTATGAGATGCCAAGCAGCCTTTGAAAACATCTCATTTCAGTGGCTTGTATCCTTCTTTCAAGGTCTGCTGTGAGGGTCCATGACTCGCAGGCATACAAGAACACTGAGATGACTAAGGAGCGCATCAGTCTGATCTTGGAGCAGAGTGTGATGTTTCTGTCCTTCCATATGGTCTTCATTCTTGTCAGTGCTGTTGTTGTCTGCGCAATCCTGGACAGTATTTCTGGTTTTGATCCCTCATCTGTCACAATGGCTCCTAAGCATTTAAATTTCTTAACTGTTTCCAGTTTTTGGCCTCCAACCATGATTTCAATGCCACTGGCGTTATTGATCATCAGTTTGGTCTTCTCTGCACTGATTTCCATCCCATATGCAATGGCTGTACTATCCAGCTTTTCCACCAGCTGAGCTCCTTTTCTGTTCCTTCAAGGCCATCAATGTCGTCCACAAAGCGCAGGTTCGTGATTGTTCTGCCTCCAATACTGACAGTTCCTTCATGATCTTTAAGAGCGTCCATCATGATTCTTTCCAGGAAGATGTTGAAAAGAGTAGGTGAGAGCAAGCAGCCTTGTCTGACTCCAACTGTAGTCCTAAACCAGTTTCCTATTTTGCCGTTGAAGCAGACTGCGCTAGTGGCCTTGTTGTAAAGGTTTGCTATGACTTTGATCAGGTTGGCAGTGATGTTGTATAGCTTCATGGTGGACCAAAGGGCTGCATGCCACACCCTGTCAAACGCTTTCTTAAAATCCACAAAGACATGATAGAGGTCCTGCTGGTGCTGGAGGTATCTCTCACATAGAACTCTCAGGTTGAAGATCTGCTCAGTTGTGCTGTGCCCTGGTCTGAAGCCTGCCTGTTCCTCAGCTATGATTTCCTCTGCCTGTGGCTTCAGCCTGTTCAGTAGGATCTTTAACATGACTTTGCTTGGGTGGGATATAAGACTGATCGTGCGATAGTTCTGGCATTGATGTAAGTTGCCTTTTTTGGGGAGAGTTATTATAAGTGATTGGGTCCATGGTGTGGGCCAATCCCCTGACTGCCAGATCTTATTGCAGATTGTTAGTAAGGCGCTTATCGTGTCTTCTCCCCCTTCTTGGACTAGCTCTGCAGGGATGTTGTCTGCTCCTGCTGCCTTCCCTTTTTTCAGCGACTTCACTGCAGCCTCTACTTCTTCTCGGAGGATGGGATAGTTGCCATTGTTGGTCACGGGTGGGTTGACAAGTATGCCTGGGTCCCCTGCAGCTCGGTGGTTGTACAAATCTGAGCAGTACTCTGTCCATCTCTTTAGTATGTCTTGGTCAACAAATACATATTTACAATCGCATCACGCTCCCCGCAACAATAAATTCAACCTCAGCAGAATACATATCTACATGTCACCACCTGACTCACTTCCAATGTTTACACTAACCATACGCTAAATAGTGAAATAGTCCCTGACACACAGACTGTCTATAGTGATTTTAAACCTGTGATTAGTGCGTACAAAGCCCGTGAGTGGCAGTCCGAGTGGGACAAAGAGGAAGGGAACAAGCTTCATGAAGCTCTTCCTAAGGTGTCTGACAGTCTACCTTTCCGCTGCGGCAGCCGCCGTGAGGAGACTGTCCTTGCTTGGCTCCACATCGGGCACACGTATGTTACGCACTCTTACTTACTTAAACAGGATGAGCGTCCATGGTGTTTTGCCTGTGATGAGCAGTTTTCTGTTCGACACTTTTTGCTGTATTGTGCTGACCTAATTGACAAACACTTCACAGCAGACTCCTTGTTCCCCCGGACAAAATCTTCAATTTTTTGAGAGAATGCAATATTTTTAACAAGATCTGAGCATTCATAGACTATGTGAATTTTTTTATTTGCCCTTTTTAAGAGTCTGTAGACGTTTCTTTTAAAGACGTGCAACATTTTAGCCTGAGATTTTTAATCTATATTTACATCTTGTCTTAAGACCTTGCTTTTAGTCTGGCTGACCAGATTTTTACCCATCCCGCCGTGAGATGGCCTTAGTCGCCTGCTCGGCGTTAAACCCAAATAACTAACTAACTAACCTATTCGCCCGTTCGGCGTTAAACCCCCGATAACTAATCTGCCGCTAGATACTCTAGGTACTACAAAATAGCCCTCTACTTCCTATTCTTTTATTCTACACCTGCCCCCAACACGCTAGCCAAAATAATAATACAGAACAAGCAAACACAAACAAACCCCCCGAGCAAATGGCCACTAGAGAACTGTTGCGTGTACTCACTGTCATCCGTGAAGACGCCCCGGCCAAGACAAACAAGACAAGACAAGCCAGGGGTAAAGTCGTCGCAGCTCTTCTCTTCTCTCTCCTTCCTCCGACAACGGCTCCGGGGACGACGCGAACGTATCGCAGGTACGATACAAATGACCGACACAGCTGCTTGTGGCCTCCAGCAAATGGCGAACCACGCCTGGAAAACCACCCTCGGAGGCTTGCTGTTAAAGCGACTGACTCGTTCGCTGGTGGAAAAGCGACTGATGAAAACTTGGATAACTTAAGGTTGGCGAAAAATCGCTCACTACATCATGTGATGTAGAACCACATGAAACACTAACCACCCTATGGCGTTCAGACTGGGCGGCCACGTGTGGTACGCCAACATCCAAACTGTCACACGGCAGCAAATACTCGTGTTCAGGCCAAATACTACACACCTACGCTATCGTTACCCGGTGACTAACTGAATCCTGTCACCCCTCTAAACTTACTACCCTACAAAAGTAGGCAAAGAAAATCCGTATCGTGACAGTCTCAGAGAGAACGATGTTATCCCAAATAAACATGAACGAGACATTGTGAAAAACAAACTGACATCAACTAAGCATCTAAAGCTTACTTTAAAGACAGATCAGCCTACAGGATATGGGTTAGTGAATTAATTTATACTTTTGTTTTGTCCATAAAAAAGGATGGACAGACAAATGCAAGCAGTTGATGTTACAGAGTGCTTCAAAGATGTTGAGCGCTTTACTGACTTAAAAACACGTGTGTTTGAACCCGGCTTAAAACTCTCAACGCCAGCAAAGATATACATGACATATAATGTAACTTTGGAATATTCTGATGGTCCACCACATTATGAGTATGAGACTGTTTCTCTGAAGACATATGTTTTTAAAGCCCCCACCCGGGTCTGCCCTGGGGGACTTGGGTGGGGTTAGGTATTTTTTAGTTCCCAGGGTCACCCTGGTCAGCCCCAGAGGGTGGGTTTTTCTCTCTATTCTGGGGCATGTGTTTCTGTCTACCCTTTGTCCATTCACCTGTATTTGCCTTTTTAAAACTCTCCCTACTGTCTGCACTGCCTGTAGCTCTTGATATTGGATGTGTGTTGCTAAATGGTCTTAGCTTTATTTAGGCCCCATGTGTTAGGTTTATTTAACGTATTTGACCGGCTGGCGACATACATTTATTGTTCTGTTTATTTTATTTTATTTTTTTTCACAAGCAGTGCAGGCACGTCCTGATAAAGCCTTGTTGCTGTCGGGACGTTAAGCAGTGTACAATCAATCAATCATGTTTTTAAAGTTTATGATACTGTGACTGGTTTGAGTCGATGTGTAAACACATATTTTATCAACTAAGAAAACTACATTATTATATTGAAAGTGTTACATTCAATAAAGTAATATTACACCTGCAGCACAATCACAAGACTTTAAGACACTCACCAGGGAACTGGTTGATTTGTTTTGGTGGTTAAACTAAATTTGTTTATTGTAGCTACAGCTAATAAAGCAGTATTACATAAGGTGTAATTTTTTTTTTCTCCATTTATTATTTTGTCAGACAAATAAAAATGACGGACAATGCTCAAAGCCCTCCAAGTCAATCAAGCTTAAGAAACGTGTTTCACACAACAGACTTGCCTATATCTAATAATAATAATAATAAATAATAATTACGGTATTTATAATGCGCTTATCTTATAATAATTATAACTCTAAGCGCACACTCACAACTCGCGCACGCATGCGCACGCTTTAGACAATGACTCACGTACCACAAACAGTGAAATACATTACGACGGTCAGCTTGGGGTGGGGAGTGCGGTGATATAGTGCTAAAACTGTTGAAAGAGGTGAGTTTTGAGGGCGGACTGGAAGGAGGAGAGAGAGTGTTTCTGACGGAGAGAGAGTGGGAGAGTGTTCCAGATGGATGGACCGTAGACGGAGGAGGAGCGGGGACCGAAAGTGTTAAGTTTGGTGCGAGGGATGTGGAGGCGGAGAGGGTCGGAGGCAGAGCGGAGGGAGCGGGAAGGTGTGTAGGGGTGAAGTAAGTTGGAGAGATAGGCAGGAGCGCAGTTGTTCAGGGATTTGTAGCAGAGAGACACAACTTTGTATTGGATGCGTTGGGGGATGGGGAGCCAGTGAAGGAGTTTGAGCAGGGGTGTGATGTGGTCGGATTTTTTCTTTCTGAGGACGAGGCGGGCAGCATTGTTCTGGACGCGTTGGAGAGTGAAGATGGTGGATTGAGGGAGACCGGAAAGGAGAGAGTTGCAATAGTCGATGCGAGATAAGATGAGAGAGACAGCAAGTTTGGTGGCAGCTTCGGTAGTGAGGTACTTTCTGATCTGACTAATAGTAACAACGTCTATGAATCGATAGAAAACTCTTTTTCTGTCATACAAGATAATCTTCTTGCAGGTAGTGCAAAGATTCAGGTTGTTGCTAAAATAGAATTTACTAGGGTAGACGGTGAAGTGATTGTATCGTATATCTTGACAAGACAGCACACAGTTAATTCAAGAGAATTGGAGAACGTGTTTAGAGAAAGACTGTTGCCTGACTTCCTTAAAGCAATTGACAGTGCAAGAATGAAGGGGTCTGGTTGGCACGAAGGACGTGTGCATGAACTACAACTGAAACAGTCAAGGTATCATCCTATATTAGGTAAATCATGGTTGCCACTGCCAACAGAGGTTGCAAACAAAAAGTCTGTTGTTAATATTCAAAACAATGACCACCATTGTTTCATGTGGTGTGTGCTTGCTAAACTACATTTTGTAAAAACAAGACCCGATCGCGTATCTAACAACACCAAATTTGTAAGTGAACTTGATTTCAGTGGTATAGATTTCCCTGTTAAAATAGAGGACATAGACTTGTTTGAAAAACTAAATCCTGGTATATCTGTAAATGTGTATGTGTGGGATAATGAGTCTGTTGACAAGTTACAACCCATTAGAGTATCACCACTTGCCCCAACCTATGGACAGCCAGAAGATAAACATGTTGACATGTTATTAATAGGCCCCGGCACAGGCGCCGGTTATGATGATAACTTTCACTACACAATTATCAGGAGTATGTCACGACTAATTCATGGGCATACAACAAAACACAATGGCAAACAGGAAGTGTGTAAGAGATGTTTACAGAGATTCTCTTCTATTAAAGTAGCGCACAAACATGTCCAACACTGTAGGTCAGCTGATGACATTCAAACACTACTGAAGTATCCAGATCTTGGTAGTCGGGTGTATTTTAAGAACTATGGGAATCAGCAAAAGCTGCCGTTTGTAGTGTATGCTGATTTTGAATCCATGGTTGTACCATATGAAGGTCCTGTTCCAGAGTCATTACCAAAGATTGTAAAGTTGAGTGACCAAGTGGTGTTCTTTTGGATACATTCTTGTTAGGTCAGACGGTGTGCATACAGAACCTGTTATCTACAGAGCGGAAAATGCAGCATGTCTGTTTTTAACAGAAATGAGACAACTGTATAGTCAGGTAGTACATTATCTCACAACATGTCAGATACCTTTGGTGATGACAGAAGAAGACAAACTAAATTTTGATACAGCAGAGACCTATTGGATTTGTGAACAACCCCTCCAGGGTGATAACGTTCGTGACCATGATCATATAACTGGACGCTACAGAGGTGCTGCGCATAACAATTGTAACTTGTTATTAAAAATAGACCCTAAGACATACAAACTGCCTATCTTTTTCCACAATCTCAAGGGGTATGATTCACATATTATTATGCAGGCTGTGAATGAGCCTTACAAAAAAATTAGTTGTATTGCCCAGACAACTGAAAAATACTTGACTTTTAGTTTAGACAAATTAGTGTTTTATGACTCCATGCAACATTTGTCTTTAGGTCTTGCTAGTCTGGCAGAAGGACTGACATCGTTTCCAATAACAAGTAAATATTTTGAGCCTGAGTTAATCAAGAAAGGTGTGTATCCTTATGAGTACATCAGCGACTGGGTTGTGTTTGAAGAAGGGAGACTGCCACCAAAAGAGAAATTTTATTCCACACTTAATGGTAAAGGTATTTCTGACTCTGCTCTCGATGCAAGGGGTAAATTAGGGTGCCAGACTATTGATGACTACCATGACTAGTACTTGATAGCTGATGTTTGTTTGCTAGCAGACGTATTTGAAAGTTACCGTGAAAAGGGCCTGTTACACTACAGTCTTGACCCAGCTTGCTACATAACTAGTCCTGGCATGACATGGGATGCAATTTTGAAATCCAGTAAGATATCTATAGACCTGTTGTCTGATCGTACGGTGGAACGTGGATTGAGAGGAGGTATAAGTATAGCAGCAAACAATTATGCCAAAGCCAACAACAAATATCTTGACGACCTTGGGTTTGACCCATCAAGGTCATTCATTACGTACGTGGACGCTAACAATTTGTACAGATTCACGATGTGTGAGTTATTGCCCTTGAAAAACTTTTGTTTGTATGATTTGTCACAGTATAATATAACACAGTTAACAAACTATATTATGAATCATGACCGGAATGATGCGAAGGGTTGGATCTTTGAAGTCGACCTAGAGTACCCATACCATCTACACGATTACCACAATGATTATCCATTGGCTGTTGAGAAAATGAGTATGACGGGGGGAAAAAAAGACACTAAACACAAATCTGAATGACAAATTCAATTACGTTTGTCACTATCGCTTACTGCAGTTTTACATCAGACATGGGTTAATACTAAAGAAAGTTCACAGAGGCATTCAATTTGATCAAAGTGCTTTCATGAAAGATTACATAATGAAAAACACAACACTGCATGCGAGAGATGGTAACACTGCATTTGACAAAGACTTCTTTAAGCTTATGAACAATGCCTGTTTTGGGAAGACAATGGAAAATCCTCATCACCACTAAGATGTGAGACTGGTCACAACTGAATCGGGTGCAATTAAACTTACAGGTAAGCCACAGTACACAGGGTATAAAGAGTTTCATTCATCATTGTATGCAGTGTCACTCAAATAAAAGATTGTTAAACTGGACAAGCCAGTATTCATTGGTATGGCAATTCTTGAGTTGTCAAAATTATTGATGCTTGAATTTTACTATGATTACTTCAAACCAAAGTATCCTGAATGTCGACTGCTATACACTGACACTGACTCTATGATCATAGACGTGCCTACTGAAGACTTTTATGAAGACATGAAAACAGAGTTACACATGTATGACACGTCTGACTACCCTAACAACCACCCATTGTATAGCACACAAAACAAAAAAGTGCCTGGGAAGTTTAAAGACGAACTGAATGGTGTGCCTATAGTTGAGTACGTTGGACTGAGATCAAAAATGTATTCTATACTGCATCAAAAGGGAAGTCAGTCGAAAGCCAAAGGAATAAAAAAAAAAACAGCGATTAAAAAATAAGGGCATTCGTCATGAACATTACAAGCAAGTATTAGATGGAGAACTGATGCCTGATTATCCAAACAAGTCACTGAGATCAAACAAACATAATCTTGAAATGATCCAAACACATAAAAAGTCACTTCCAGTTGGGGACACAAAACGTGTGTTTCATAGTAAAGAAAAAGCTTATGCGGCTGGGCATTACAGGCTTAAGTTATCTGAAGGTATTTGTGATGAGCTGGTCGATGAACTGATTGACGAATTGGTCAAAAGTGAGTAACAGTGTCTGGGGGAATAATCTGTAATTCTTCTCTGACAAATGCCCTCTGCGGGGCTGGCTCATACACATAATAAATTGATGGTCCGCCAGCGCCAGGAATTATTTTTTCATATTGTTAAAGGACGTAGATCAAATGGGGTCGGTTGCTCTGCGCCTCACGTCATTCTCAGACTCACCGGGCTGATATAGATATCTCACCTGTTTTGTAAACAAATTTGTGTCAGGCGCCAGCAGCAGTCCTGACGGTGACATTGTTTTTGGCTCAGTCATTGTTTTCAATTTAATAGCATCAACGGGTTTTACATGGCCTTCATTATTCATTGCTTTTATCACAGACGGTAATCTTTTTACCCACTCAGTGTTACATGTGTCATGCATGAGTTCCTTAGAATACTGGTAACTGAAAAGTCTTTCCGATAATTGCTTGTTGAAGTTCTCGACAATTGCCTGTGATCTGTGCACACCTGGAATGCTGTGTCTAACCAGTACACCATGCTTCACAAATAACTGATTAACGGCGCCCTTAAACTCACTCCCATCATCGACTTGCACAAGTCTGGGGAATTTTAAAGGGCCTCTTTTATAGATACTTGATAACGCTGTCACTGCTGTGATAGCATTCTTGTCAGTTATGGGCTCAGCGTCTTTGTACCTTGAAGCTATGTCAACCACAGTTAGTGCAAACTTGTAACGCTTTTTTCTTATTGTGTCGTGAGGTAGGAACAGGAGATCCATTTGATGTGTGTCATTTGGCGTAGTGTTTTCAAAATGAGGTCTTGTTATTTTTCTTGGCGCAGGTAAATATATTTGCCAAATTGCTTGTCTCTGTAACCATTGTTTTATTTGATTGTTACATCACCGCCCATGGCCGCGTGTAATTTCTGAATCGCAGTTTTCCCCTTCCAGTACCCAATTGGGGAGTAATATATTTTCGATAGTTTATTTTTGTTTGTCATTTTTTTCTAGCAATATAAAGTCCAGTAAAATATACAAATGTCATTCCCACTAGAACAAAGATTATCTCCCCGTTTCTTTGTTGTGGACTGGGTTGATAGTAATCACTAAGTTTCGGTTTTGGGGTGGTCATGTCATTACCCGTAATGAGAAAATATTCCTTAATTGCGTCGACATTAGAAAATGTATGCTGCGTGTGACCTTCAAGCCTGAGTTTTTCATTGATAAAATCAAGTTTCTCTATTCGTTGCTTCTCATAATCCTGCTGGGCTTGTGCTAATTTCTCAGACGCCTCATTGTGGCGCTTCATTTCTTCTGCAGATTCTTCTCTACCCACTTTTGAAAAGAGATAATTTGATCCACTGAATGCAAGTGCATTGACCATGGCACCACTAATCATAATAGCTATTGTAGCCATACTTTTTATTTACATAGAAACATTTTCTGGAATAATTCCATGCTTGATAAGAAAGTCTTTTGTTGCAATTGATGCTGTGCCAACTACAACTAGCTTAGCACTGTCTTCGAAGTCTAATCTACTCAGGTCTGCCAATTTCATTTTGAGTAGACTTTTCCCCAGCATAGAGTAAGCAACTGCTAGTCTGCTAATTACGGCAGAATGATACACAAGGTTCATTAAGTTTTTTGTTTCGCTCATTTTCTAATGCAGTAAAAAAATTTAAAAAAAAATTAATCACTGCATTAGAAATGGGTTGACAATTTTTCGTATTGCTGGTAATGTGGAGACTACTTCTTTTGTTTTTGGAGTTTCTAATTTTTTGGTCACTGTTCGAGTCGGTGGTTTGTATTTTTTGTATAATTGGTAACTACGTAATCAAATCCAACAACAAATCCGGCAACTATATATTTTGTTGTTTCGGATTTAGACTCGGTTGGTAGTCTATCACTTTGATGTGGGTGTGACGGGGGTGAGGGTGTAGGTCCTGTTGGTCCTGACGGCAGTGTCACTGGTGCTGACGGTGGGTCAGTTACATGAGCCTTTTCTGTTAACATCTTAAGCTCTAATTTTGTTTGTTTGTTCCATTCGGCTACTCTTTTTCCCGCCTGAATTCTGCCTGGGTTTTTAGTTTTGGTCACCATTTGAATCGATGTTGGGACAGGTTGTGGGGTCGTCTGTGAGGTCGTTTGTGGGTTGTCCATCATTTTCTTTTCCAAACAAATTTAATTTTGAGAAATCAATATGGCTCCCAGTAACAAGCAATGTTAAAGCAGGCGCCAGGTATGTGCCAAACCTGTAATACATGAGGCAAGCTAATTTACCTATTGCACCTGATACTATGGGATTTGAACCCAAGTCACTACTTAATCCGTCAGTATCATCTGCTTAAAAAAAGTGGCTCACAGCTTTTGAATAGAGGGATACTAGAGACCGGCTCAGATCACGAGTCATTAGTGAAGCGATGTGATTATCATATTTAGCATGTAGTTTGATGATCTCGTCAGCAGTGAGTGATTCTATATCTGTTGTATATTGTTTACCGAGATGAGTTTTGGATTATCCAGAAACAACTACAGACAAAAGACGCTGTTTTTTAGAGTCAAAGTCTTTGTTTTCTATAGCACTGATATCGTTTAGAAGAAGTAATTCATCTTGATTCATTTTATAATGAAATTAAAAAATTAAAACAAAAAAAAAACAACTAAATTGCAGGTAATTTTGAAATTTGTTATCAAGCAAAATCATGTTTTTCTAGAAAGTTACATGAACAGTAACTTCATACGTTTACCACCACTCAGCTATATAGTGAGTAACTTTTTAAGTTTACCCAAGGACGGTCTTGTCTGTCCTATAAGGGCTATTATCGTCTCACAGTGGGCTTACAAATTGCATGGTCACAGATTAAGGGACAACCCCTGCCACTCGCTGAGACAAGAGTGACTTAAAACAAATGTGTCACGTGTTGCCATTCACTTTTATTCAATCCCCTGTTTAAAACCTATTGGCATACCTAGGGGTCACCATTGTGATATTATGAATACAGTTTCAGTCAAGACATAACGTATGTTGTTTATTATCAAGTGCCGGTTGGCGTCTTACAAATCAATTGTGGTGTCATGTGCAGTCCCTTAAAGCAAACATACCTGACACAGTACTGACAATTATTGGCTCTGCTCTGATTTATAAATCAGCACCCTGGTCACGTGAGAGCCAAGTGGAACATCATAATTACAGGTTGCAATGCCATATGTGGCAATACCATACGCGGCATGTGCGGCACCATACGCGGCATGTAGTTCAAACCTTGTTTTACAAGTTTTCAGTATACTGTTCTCTTTAAGTCTCTCTTTGCGAGTAGGCCGACGAGGCTTGGCGACATGCATTTGCCACAAGCCACTGCATAGCCTTACAGCCCAATACTCTGGCACCACTCCTGAAAAAGTGAGTCGCGTTAACGTTATACCCAGCCAGCACACCAATATAGGTCCAATATTGGCCCAATATTGGCTCAGATATTGGGCCGATATATGGGTGGCAATATTGGTCCAATATTGGAAGCGCAAATTTGCCCGTTGTTGGCCCAATATCGGGTAAATGTTGGCTGCCAAGCTGGATCCATTGTTGGCCCAATATCGGGTGAATGTTGGCTACCAATATAGTGCCAAGCTGGATCCATCCTAGAACCAGTATGGTGAATATAGGCTGCCAATATAGTGCCATGCTTAATCCATTCTGGTGCCAACATGTAGCAAATATTCTGCCAACCTTTTTCCAACATGAATAGTATTGTCGCAGATTTGGATATTGGTAATTTAATCCAGCTTTTTTTTCTGAGGAAAAAGACCATCATGCAAACATATATTAATCTGATAGTTAGCTTCATTATGAGCCAACACTAGGCCTGGACAATTGCCATTTTCCCTTTGCATGGCAAGATCAAATCAAACGTTCATCAAAATATGTAACACCTACCTCAAAACACAACTTAAAAAGAAAGACCTGAACTCAGATTCACAGTCTCTCCTTCTCTCTTGGCTTGACTTCGCGAACGAAGATTTTATAGGAGTTGACCACGACGTCTGCAGGCTTGTTCGTGGCTGCGGAGGCCAATCCGAGACAGGCAGGTTCGACCGCAGTGGCTGCAGGGAAGGTATGGCCAGGGTTCTGAGCTGCGGCATCTCTGTTTTTTCTCCTGAGCCGCTTGTCCTTAAGGCTAGCTCTGTGAGAGTCCTCAAAGGAGACAGCTGCCTTGTAAATGGTGGAGCGCCAGGTGTCACGGTCCGCAGCAAGCGAAGACCACTGGTGGTGGTCGATTTGGCAGGCACTAAGTGACTTCTTGAGACAGTCTTTGTATCTCTTCTTTGGTGCCCCTCTGTCACAGTGTCCAGTAGCAAGCTCGCCGAACAGTGTGATCTTTGGTAGACGATGATCCTCCATCCTGGAGACATGCCCCGCCCAGCGGAGCTGTGTCCGCAGCAGCAAAGCCTCGATGCTCACAGTTTCAGCCTGTTCAAGGACCTCGACGTTGGTGACATAGTCACTCCAGTGAATGCCCAGGATGGTACGTAGGCAGCGCTGGTGGAAGCGTTCGAGGAGTCGTAGTTGGCTGCGGTAGAGGGCCCAGGACTCGGAACCATACAGCAGGGTGGTGAGGACCACAGCTCTGTACACGCTGATCTTGGTGCCTGTTTTCAGCTGTTGATTGTGCCACACCCGCTTGAAAAGTCGCCCGAAAGCGCTGTTCGCTTTTGCCAGCCTGCTGTCAAGCTCCTTGTCCAGCTTGGCGTCCGACGTGATAATGCAGCCAAGGTAGGTAAACTGGTGCACTGACTTTAGTTCAGACTCGCCAATGGTGATGTGCGGAGGGCGATACACTGTCTTGGGTGCCGGCTGATGGAGGACCTCTGTCTTTTTCAGACTGACCTCGAGTCCAAAGAGCTGGGCAGCATCTGCGAAGCAAGACGTGATGCGCTGCAGGGCTCTCTCTGTGTGTGCAACGAGGGCAGCATCATCAGCAAAAAGCAGCTCACGAATCAGTTGGTCTAGGGTTTTCGTGTGGGCCTGCAGTCGTCTGAGGTTGAACAGGCTGCCATCGAGACGATACCTGATGTACACTGCATCGTCATCATCGAGGTCCACTGTGGCCTGCTTCAACATCATGCTAAAAAAGATGGTGAAGAGGGTCGGTGCCAGCACGCAGCCCTGCTTTACGCCGTTGAGAATAGGGAATGGTTCTGAGAGGTCATTGTTGAGTCTGACCTGGCCTTGCTGGTCCTCGTGTAGCTGGACAATCATGTTGAGGAACTTTGGGGGACAGCCAAGTCGCTCCAGGATCTGCCACATGCCTTGCCTGCTCACAGTGTCGAACGCTTTTGTTAGGTCGACAAATGTTACGTACAGCCCTTTGTTCTGCTCGCGGCACTTCTCCTGTAGCTGTCTCAGCACAAAGACCATATCGGTGGTGCTCCTGTTTGCTCTGAAGCCACACTGGCCCTCTGGGAGTTGGTCTTCAGCGATGGCAGGTACCAGCCGGTTCAGGAGCAGCCTTGCAAGGATTTTCCCAGCAATGGACAGCAGGGTAATTCCCCGATAATTGGAACAGTCAGACTTCTCGCCTTTGTTCTTGTACAGGGTGATAACGACTGCATCACGGAGATCTTTTGGTAGTGTTCCTTCCTCCCAGCAGCAGAGAAAGAGGTCATGGAGCTTGTTGTGCAGTGCTGTGCCTCCATGTTTCCAGATCTCTGGCGGTATTCCATCAATGCCTGCTGCTTTGCCACTCTTGAGCTGGTGGATGGCTGTGAGGGTCTCTTCAGCGGTGGGCGGTTCGTCCAATTCAACCTTTACTGGGAGGTGTGGGATTTGTAGGACAACTGCTTCTTGAACAGTGCGCTCAGCGCTGAAGAGGCTGTGAAAGTATTCCGACCAGCGGTTCAAGATGGAGGTATTATCTGTGAGGAGTGCCTGGCCATTCGCGCTTCGCAGAGGACTTTGTACCAGGTGCCTGGGGCCATACACTGCTTTCAGTGCTTCGTAGAAGCCCCTGTAGTCACCATTGTCAGCGCAAAGCTGGGTCCTCTGTGCAAGTCTGGTCCACCACTCATTCTGGAGATCTCTGAGCTTGCGCTGGAGACTGCTGCAGACGAGGCGGAAGGCAGACTTCTTCACAGGGCAGGAAGGCTGGGCTAGGTGGGCCTGATGGGCGGCTCTTTTTTTTGCTAGGTGTTCCTGGATCTCTACATTGTTTTCGTCAAACCAGTCTTTGTTCTTCTTTCTGGCGAAGCCCAAGACTTCTGCAGAGGATTTTGCAATAGCAGTTTTCAGTTGTTCCCAAAGTGTTTCAGGGGAGGAGTCTACTGGGTCCGCTGTGTCTTTGAGCCTGCGCTGTAAATCTGTCTGAAAGGCAGCTTTCACATCGTCACGCTGAAGGCTGGCAACATCAAGCTTTTTCTTGGGGGGCCCCCATTTCTTGGGTTTTGGCTTGAAGTTTTGCCTGAGTTTGCAGCGGACAAGACGGTGGTCAGTGTGGCACTCTGCGCTGGGCATCACTCTGGTGAGGAGGACGTCACTGCGGTCCCTCTGACGCACTAGGACATAGTCGATAAGGTGCCAGTGTTTGGAGCGAGGATGCATCCAGGTGGTCTTTCGACTGTCCTTTTGCTGAAAAGTAGTGTTGGTGATGACCAGTTGCTGCTCCGCACAGAACTCCAACAGTAGGCGGCCATTGTCATTGCAGTTCCCCACGCCATGCTTGCCGAGGACTCCTTTCCAGGCTTCAGAGTCCTGGCCCACTCTGGCGTTGAAGTCGCCAAGGATGATGACTTTGTCGTCTGCAGGGGTACTCTGTAGGAGGCTGCGCAGGTCAGTGTAAAACTTGTCCTTTTCAGCAGGCTCTGCCAGGAGGGTTGGGGAGTACACACTGAGAAGGGTGACGTGTTGCTGGTGTCTCAGTGGGAGGCGCATGGACATGATGCGGTCTGAGTGGCCCGTTGGTAGGTTTTCCAGCTTAGTCGCAATGGATGTCTTGACCATGAAACCCACACCTGAGAGCCGTCTTTCTGATGCAGGCCTGCCTGACCAGTAGAGGGTGTACCCAGCACCAAGTTCTTGGAGGCTGCCTTCGTCCGGAAGGCGTACTTCGCTGAGCGCGGCGATGTCGATGTTTAACCTCCGCAATTCATGGGCAATGAGGGCGGAGCGACGTTCAGGGCGTCCGCTGTCTGCTTTGTCGAGCATGGTTCGGACGTTCCAGCATGCTACGTTGAGTCCGGTCGTGGTCGTCATGAGAGTGGATCCGTTATTCTTTCTTGTTTTTTGACCGCAGGAGAAGATGCCCGTTGACCGCGGCTAGCCAACTGGGGTTGCGAGGGGACGAGCTTTGGTTAGGCCACCTTTTCTAGGCCCCTCTCCGTGTGGAGCAAGCAGTGCTGTCCCTAGAGAAGGCTGCTTGGTCGTTCAGGGTGTGCCGAGTGATGTTGTCATCCCGAGGTCAACATCAGGCGACCAATATCCTGAACCGCCTGTATGCAGGTTTGAGACTACGGCTTCCAGTGACATCTTTCACCTGCCGTTTCGCCCCTCGCCCGTCGCTACAGGACTTGGAATGGTCAGTGTCATGGTCCGTGGACGTTTCCTAAAGCCTGCGCGGTGGGATTCACAGTGATGCACAAGTTTAATCCGATTTTCAGTTTTATAAAAAGAAAACACTAACTATACCGAATAATTAAGGACAATGATTATCTCATTTAACCCTTTCCATCCTGATACATTACTGCCTGAAATAATTTGACCATGATAGCTCAAGAATAGTGCCAGAACAGCTTGATGCACAGCTCTGGCACCACCCTTGAACTAAAATGGTTGATCTATATATCCTTACCCATAACATACCTTTCACAGGGCAATCTGAATTTTAAAAATATCACCCTCAAGCAGGATTCAATGGATTAATTAACCCCCCTCCCCCCCACCCCCCGCACAAAAAAAGAAACCTGTCTGTAACAATACACAAAATGTAAAAAAAACCATGCCCACAATTATTGAATTAACAAAACAATTGTTCTGATACATGACATACAAAAACCATCTCTGAATGTACATACACACAGATGTTCAGGTACTGGCAATAGAATCTGTAAACATAACAGATTTTGTACACAGCACACTTTTTACCTGCGCCCATAAATAACTTTCATACAGATTAACAGAATATACTGACATAATTCGATTGGAGACTAAATTTCCTCATAAACATACAGGATTTGGCACAAACAACATTGGTTATGAAAAAAAAAAGAAGAGAATCTCATATGACTTGCCCTTATTAACCCTTTTCATCCTAATACACACCTGCTTGAAATTAATTTGACTATGATAATTCAATGGTGGTGCCAGAATAGCTTGGCACCTGAGACACCAAGCTATTCTGGCACTACCCATAAACTAAAATGGTTAATCTGTCGCAAAATATGTAATGTAGCCTTCATAGGACAATAAGCAAATCTGACAAAATCAGCCTCTGGATGTAATGGGTTAAAAATAGTATCAAATAAAACCTTAAATGTAATTGGGGGGGGGGGGGAAGGGGTAAAAGTTCATGCATGCAGCCAGTTAGCATTTTAATAACTTGCAACTAAAAGCAGGTTTGCTCTACGTTGCTTGAAAGCCCTAAACTAGCCAGTAGCTGCCATCACTTTTCAAACATAAACACTTCTGCAACAGATGGTTACAAAACATGTGCATGTCTTATTAAAATGTTATGTGCAACAACAAAAAAACATGAGGCAAGCTTAAGTGATCAGGCAGACTATACTTGTAAAAATAAACAATATGTTTACAAGCATCTTGGCCCGACTGATTTAACAGTGTAGCAAACTGAATATTTGAATCAGAATGAAACTTAATATTGCAATCAAAATTAGTTTAATTTTCTTCTGACATGGACAGTTTAGTTGAAATTAATGTCCCAATGCTTGAAGTTGATGTTGCTTTGACCAGAAAAAAAGTTAATTAAAAATTCTAAGATGGTAGACAGAAATGACAGATCTATACCATATATAACCATTACACAACATATATTTTATAAGTTTTCATAACAAAAGAAATTGTAGTTTTCACAAAATCACAAAACATGCACTACATTCTAGTTTCTACTTAATATGATAAATCTGATGACAACAGATGATTAACCCTTTGGCTGTCTGTATTGCACTATGTCGCAATGATTCCTGCAGGAATCATCACAATGCCAGGCAGTACTGATAGCCAGAGGGTTAAGCAGCTTGCAGAGAAACTAAAACTATACTAATTCACTGTCAGTGTGTGTGTGCTCACTTTGCCGCCTCCCTCCTCTGCTTATTCCCATCGCGATCAATTGATCCAGTAACTGAGTAAGCCATTTAGCTAAAACATGGTCTATGTCTGTTGCACTGCCATGGCACCTTCTCACACCATCTGAAAATAAAATGCATGTCTGATTACTGAATCCTGTAGAGTTGACCTTTAAGAGAGGTCACTGAAATTGGTGTTATAAGAGATAATAGAAAGTACTTTCCAAAGACTTCGGATTACCCATTGTCTTAATTAACCCCAATAATTAACTAATTATGGTCGTTAACGTCCACACTGTCGTTTCTCTCAAATCAAACCAAAATCCTGACAGTGCAATCTATAATAGACTAATGACTTTTACACACCCCAAATAATTAAAAAATTACTCCTCATTGTCTCTCAATACTGTCAGAGTCGATTTCCGAAAAACTCGCAAGCTCTGTTCGACACATAATATTCCAGTTCACGCTTGACAAAACAAACTGACTCTTTTCAGTGCAGTCAGAGTGGGGGGGGGGGGACAGGTCGCCGCGACTTATTAACAAAAGGTGGCTCAGTGCAGCTTTATTGAAAACCTCTTTGAAAACAGCTCTGCTCAGGTCGTGTTCAAAACTTGTCAATGCCTGCACATGTGCTGGAAAAGAGTTGTTCGTCTGACTTTTCAGAAAATCGATTAGGGACCATGTTAAATAGTGGGACCAGAAAATCTCATCTGATTTTGTAGAGGTAGGTAACACATACATACACACACACATACACAATCACACACTATCTACATAAAATAACATTTCATGTGATATACACTGTCAGAGTCGATTTCCGAGGAACACGATTTTCTATACCAGTTAGCCTACCCTCTCACTGTGTACACAAAGCGTCGGGCACAGCCCGAACATAATGGCTTGTTATGACAAAAGCTATTTTATTGACTGTGACACTGATGTAAAACGACACAGATAACACTTTTTATCACAGGCCTTTTAAATCTTGTCTACCACTGTTCATTGAGGTCTAGATTCATAGATTCACATGAGCTCCGTTTCACAACATTTTCGATTGGAAACTAACAGACGCATAACTCTCACTGTGTACACACAGTACTCGTATGTATAATTTCTGTTTATAACATAACTTTAGAAGTCTATGCAGACATCTAAGTGCATTCATGTACACGACGCTTTAAATCAGCCCATGCGTGGACAAAAGCCTCGGCGTTTCTATGTACGTGCGCGTTGCTGTTGCTGTTGCTACTGACTTATCTGCGCATAAAAGGACGCACAATCTGAATGCACTGACTAAAATAGTTCTAGGTGCCAAGCTATTCTGGCACCACCCTTGAACTAAAGCCATTGGTCTATATCCCTATCTGTAAGTACTATAAAGTAGCTTGCATATGGCAGTGTACAAATTTGAAGCTTTTAGCCTCAGTATGATATGGGTTAAAACAAGTTTTTGATGTATTTGTATAGTTAGAATTGCTAGACTGTGCTACGAGTGACTGTTAAGTGTGAATGCCGAAAGCGATAAATTGTCCGTTTTTGGAAACCACTTTATTCAATATCTTAAAGTAATCACGAACTTTGACACTTCTGCCGAGGGAATCGACCGGGTGGTATTAAATAAACATGGTAACGAGAGCACGCACACATACGCACACACGCACTAACACATTGACACACACACACACACACACACACACACACACACACACACACACACACACACACACACACACACACAAACACATAAATAAACATACACGTACACACACTCACACACACACACACACACACACACACACACTCACACACACACATACATATACACACATATACATATACACAAACACATATATATACACTAACACAGACACAAACAAAATAGGCACACATACAGCCAACTACTAACCGGTATGACAGAGCAGCCGCCATTGCTCAGCCGGATATTTTTGAAATTCCATGAATGGATTAGAGCACTATGTATGGATTAAAAGAATCGATCCGGTTTTATCTGAGCATGAAAAAGTTTTCTGACTTTTTAGAACGTGAAATTTCTAGCGCTCCAACACGTAGACACGTAGACTCGTAGAACAGGTTCTGTGAGGTGTGTCGGTTTTCTGCGTACTGCAGTGCCGGTACGGCGCGCACACACGCGCGCACACACACACACACACACACGCACGCACGCACGCACGCACGCACACGCACGCGCACACACGCGCGCACACACACACACACGCGCGCACACATATGTACGCACGCACACGCACACACATATGTACACACACGCATGTACAGACACACGGAAATACCTCGGACACACACAATAGCTCTCTCTCTTTCCACCTCACACAGAGAGAGGCCCGTCATAAAGACAGTAATCATAATACCTTTTACCCTTGCTGGTTTAGGTCTGTGCTTATGTCAACTGACAAACACTAGTAAATCTCTGCCCTTAACGCCACACACCACATGTCACAGTTGAGGTAAGGGACATATCTTTTTAAATGCAGCACGCTTATAGCTGAGAGGTGTCAGCTTAATACATCCCGTCGTCAACAAGTCATGCATTTGTGGAGTGACGCATGCGGGTAAACCCACCTGTGGCTGAGACTTGAGAGCCCTCATACAAATCACTCAAGTACACAATCCACGCTAGTTAGCCTCAGGCTTTAAGAAAAAAGCCATTTATACCATTATTTCTGAGTCAATACCCTAAAAACATGGCTATAAGAAACATTGTTAGCGAGTGTGTTCATGTACTTGAAAAAACATTTAAGCAGGTGTTAAAGTGACAAAAAGTAATTACAAAATAATGTTTAATTTGGTTTTATAAAAAAACAAATCACTCATTGTTTTAACAAAATCAAATAACAACATTTTTATTCTATTATCTATTGTAATTATTTGCACAATTTGTTATTTAATTTTGACAAAAAATGTACTTTAGTCAAGAATTAAAGCATAATTTAATAGAGCAAGGGAAGTAACTTTTTTGTCTTGCTGAAATTTTTACAAAATTACTTCCCTTGTATTAACTTTTACTCAGAAATTTTTGTTATTGAACATGGGTGATTCCTTCCTTTTTCTGGTGCTCAAGTTATGGGTAAAATTATCAAGTTACTGTCTATGTTACTGTCTAGGTGTTTCATTTGGCTCACACTTGGCCAGGGTGTGATTTATAATTTACTGCAAAGCCAATAATCGCCAATACTGTGTCAGGTTTGTTTGCTTAAAAGGACAGGGTTATTGTACATGACATTACAATTGAAATCTGTGAAACATGTCATTTATAAGCCCACTGAGAGAGACACAATATTGGTCTGGGGTAAACTCAAAAACTATTGGCTACATTTTGCTGAATGGTACAAACGTATAAAGTTACTATTAATGTACTTCCTAGGAAACATGATTTTGCTTGATAACAATTTTTGTTTTTTGTTTTTAATTTTTTTAATTACATTATAAATGAACCAAGACGAACTCCTTCTATTAAATGATATCAATGCTGTAGAGAACAAAGACTTAGACTCAAAAAAACAGCGGCTTTTGTCTGTGATTGTCTCAGGCAAATCAAAGGCTTATCTGGGTAGACAATACATGACAGAGGATATTGAATCTCTAAGCTCTGACGAGCTAATCAAGCTTCATTCTAAATATGAAAACCACATTGCCTCACTAATGACACGTGATTTGAGTCGATCTCTTGTATGCCTATACACAAAAGCAGTGAGTCACTTTCTACCTGTGGATTGTGACAGTCTATCACATGACCTTGAAAGTAATCCTATTGTTTCAAGTTCAATTGGTAAATTAGCATGTGTAATGTTTTACAAGTTTGGAAATTACCTTGCTCCTGTCGTAACATTACTAGTTACTGGGAGCCATATTGATTTCTCAAAAATAAATTTTACTGCAGAAGAAAATGGACGAAACCCAGACGACTCCACAACCGAACCCCAGTCCAGTTTTGACACAGGTTCAAACTGTGACTAAGGCTAAAAGTCCAGGAAGGGTTGAGGCTGGAAAGAGAGTAGCTGCATTGAACAAACAAAGAAAGTTAGAACTACTGCAAAAGGTACATGTAACTGACCCACCGTCAATAACATCATTGGTGTCACTACCGTCAGGACAGCCAGGTCCGTCACACCCTCATCAAAGTGAGAGACAAACAACTAAGTCTGACCCTGACCCTGACCCCGAACCTCAATCAACAAAATATATAATTGCCGGATTTGTTGTCGGATTTGGTTACGTAGGTTATCAATTATACAAAAAATACAAACCACAGACTCGTACAGTGACCAAAAAATCAGACACTCCAAAAACAAAACCAGAAGTCGCCACATTACCAGTAACACCCAAAGCCGTTGACCCATTTTATATGCAGTAAATAAAAATATTATTTTAATTTTTCTTGCCTAAGAAATGAATGACACAAAGAACATAATGAACCTTGTGTATCACTCTGCCGTAATCAGCGGATTAGCAGTAGCTTATTCTATGCTAGGAAAAAGTCTACTCAAAATGAAATCAGCAGACCTGAGTAGATTAGATTTCGAAGACAGTGCTAAGCTAATTGTAGTTGTCACAGCGTCTATTGCGACAAAAGATTTTCTTGTCAAGCAAGGAATTATTCCCGAAAATGTTTCTATGTAAATAAAAATATGGCGACGATAGCTATTATGATTGGTGGAGCGATGGTTAATGCATTGGCTTTCAGTGGCTCTAATTATCTCTTTTCTAAAATGGGTAGAGAAGAATCTGCAGAAGAATTGAAACGTCATAATGAAGCATCTGAAAAACTTGCTCAAGCCCAGCAGGAATATGAAAAGAATAGAATTGAAAAACTTGATTTCATCAATGAAAAACTCAGGCTTGAAGGCCACGCACAACATACGTTTTCAAATACAGACGAAGCAATCAGGGAATACTATCTTGTCACAGGTGAAGACATGTCTATCCCGAAACCGAAACTAAGTGACTATTACAAACCAAGCACACAACAAAGAAATGGAGAGATAATCTTTGTTCTAGTGGGAATGACATTTGTTTATTTTACAGGAGTTTTCATTGCTAGAAAAAATGGCAGCCGAAAATAAACTATCGAAAATATATTACTCTCCATCAGGCTATTGGAAAGGAGCAACAGCTATTCAGAAATTACATGCCGCTGTGGGCGGAGATATATCACTCAATCAAGTCAAACAATGGTTACAGAGACAAGCAATTTGGCAGATATATCTTCCTGCTCCAAGAAAAATAACGAGACCTCATTTTGAGAACACTACCCCAAATGACACACACCAAATGGACCTCCTGTTCTTACCACATGATACAATAAGAAAGAAACGATACAAGTATGCACTGACTGTTGTAGACATTGCTTCAAGGTACAAAGACGCTGAACCCATATCTGACAAAACAGCCAGTACAGTTGCTACTGCTTTATCTAGTATCTATAAAAGAGGCCCTTTAAGATACCCCAGACTTGTACAAGTTGATGATGGATCAGAATTCAAAGGTGCAGTTAATCAGTTATTTGCTAAGCATGGTGTACTGGTCAGACGAGGCATTCCAGGTGTGCACAGATCGCAGGCAATTGTTGAAAACTTTAACAAACAGTTGTCAGAAAGACTTTTCAGTTACCAGTATTCTAAGGAACTCATGCATGACACACGTAACACTGAGTGGGTTAAGAGATTACCACATGTGATAAAAGCAATGAATAACGAAGGACACCCTAAGCCTGTTGATGCTATTAAATTGAAAACAATTACAGAGCCAAAAACAGGACCAACCCCAACCCCCGCACCAGACACAAGTTTATTTACTAAACAGGTGAGATATCTATATCAACCAGGAGAGGCTGAGAACGACGACAGACGCAGGGCGACAGACCCCATCTGGTCAACATCTGTACACAATATAAAAAAAATAATTCCCGGCGCAGACGCAACAATATATTACCTGTATGAGCCTGCACCCCAAAGGGCATTTGTCAGAGAAGAATTACAGATTATTCCCCCAGACACCGTTACTCATTTCAGTAACTAAGTCGTCAATTAATTCATCAACCAGTTCATCACAAATGTCTTCAGATAACTTGAGTCTGTAATGACCAGGTGCATAAGCTTTTTCCTTACTGTGAAAAACACGTTTCGTGTCTCCAACTGCAAGTGATTTCTTGTGTGTTTGAATCATTTCAAGATTATGTTTATTTGATCTCAGTGACTTGTTTGGATAATCAGGCATTAATGCACCATCTAACACTTGCTTGTAATGTTCATGACGTATGTCTTTATTTTTTATCGCTGTTTTCTTGATACCTTTGGCTTTTGACTGACTACCTTTCTGGTGCAGTATAGAATACATTTTTGATCTCAGTCCAACGTACTCAACTATAGGCACACCATTTAGTTCATCCTTAAACTTACCAGGCACTTTCTTGTTTTGTGTGCTGAACAGCGGGTGGTCTTTAGGGTAATCAGACGTGTCATACATGTGTAACTCTGTTTTCATGTCTTCATAAAAGTCTTCAGTACACACATCAATGATCATAGAGTCAGTGTCAGTGTATAACAGACGGCAGTCAGGATACTTTAATTTGAAGTAATCATAATAAAATTCAAGCATCACCAGTTTTGACAATTCAAGAATTGCCATACCAATAAATACTGGTTTGTCCAGTTTAACAATCTTTTTTTTGAGTGACACAGCATACAATGATGAATGAAACTCTTTGTACCCAGTGTACTGAGGCTTGCCTGTAAGTTTAATTGCGCCCAATTCAGTTGTGACCAGTCTCACATCTTTTCTGTGATGAGGATTTTCCATTGTCTTGCCAAAACAGGCATTGTTCATAAGCTTAAAGAAGTCTTTGTCAAATGCAGTGTTGCCGTCTCTGGCACGAAGGGTTGTGTTCTTCATTATGTAATCTTTCATGAAAGCACTCTGATCAAATTGAATTCCTCTGTGAACTTTCTTTAGTACTAACCCGTGTCTGATGTAAAACTGCAGCAAGCGGTAGTGACAAACGTAATTGAATTTGTCATTCAAATTTGGTACAAGTTTAGTGTCTTCTTTTTTTCCTGTCATACTCATTTTCTCAACTGCCAACGGATAATCATTGTGGTAATCATGTAGATGATGTGGGTACTCTAGGTCTACTTCAAAGATCCAACCCTTCGCGTCGTTTCGGTCAAGATTCATAATATAGTTTGTTAACCCTGACTCTGTTACATCATACTGTGTCAAATCATGCAGACAAAAGTTTTTCAAGGGCAATAACTCACACATCGCGAACCCATAAAGGTTATTAGCGTCAAGGTACGTAATGAATGACCTTGGCCCCGGGCTTGAGGGGTCAAACCCCCGGCCAAGGTCACCATAACCGTCCAGATATTTATTATTTGCTCTGGCGTAGTTATTTGCTGCAATACTAATCCCTCCCCTCAATCCACGTTCCACCATTTCACCCATCGTACGATCAGACAACAGGTCTATAGATATCTTACTGGATTTCAAAAATGCATCCCATGTCATGCCAGGACTAGTTATGTAGCAGGCTGGGTCAAGTTTGTAGTGTAACAAACCCTTTTCACGGTAACTTTCAAATACGTCTGCTAGCAAACAAACGTCTGCTTTCAAGTACTGGTCATGGTAATCACCAATTGTCTGACATCCTAACTTCCCCCACGCATCAAGTGCGTGTTGATATTCAGAGTCAGAAATACCTTTTCCAGTTAGTGTGGAATAAAATTTCTCTTTTGGTGGCAGTCTTGTTTCTTCAAACACAACCCAGTGATCAATGTACTCATATGGATAGACACCTTTCTTAACCAAGTCTGACTCAAAATATTTACTTGTTATTGGATACTCAGTCAGCCCTTCTGCCAGACTAGCCAACCCTAAAGACAAATGTTGCATGGAGTCATAAAATGCTAATTTGTCCAATCTAAAAGTCAAGTATTTCTCAGTTGTCTGGGCAATACAACTTATGTTTTTGTACGACTCGTCTACAGCCTGCATGATAATGTGTGAATCATAACCTTTGAGATTGTGGAAAAAGATTGGTAACTTATATGTCTTGGGATCTGTTTTTAATAATAAGTTACAATTGTTATGAGCAGCTCCCCTGTAACGCCCAGTTATGTGATCATGGTCACGAACTTTATCACATCCCAGAGGTTGTTCGCAAATCCAACACGTCTCAGCTGTATCAAATTTCAGTTTGTCTTCTTCTGTCATCACCAAAGGCATCTGGCATGTTGTGAGATATTGTACTACCTGACTGTACAGTTGTCTCATTTCTGTTAAAAACAAACATGCTGCATTTTCACCCCTGTAGATAACAGGCTCTGAATGCAAACCGTCTGACCTAACAATAATGTATCCAAAAGAACACACCACTTGGTCACTCAACTTTATAGTCTTTGGTAATGATTCTGGAACAGGACCGTCATACGGAACAACTAGTGATTCAAAATCTGCGTACACTACAAACGGCAACTTTTGTTGATTCCCATAGTTTTTAAAATATACTTGACTACCAGGATCTGGATACTTAAGTACAGTTTGTATGTCATCAGCTGACCTGCAGTGTAAAACATGTTTGTGTGCCACAGCAATAGAAGAGAATCTTTGTAAACATCTTTTACACACTTCCTGTTTCCTACCATATTTTGATACATGATTATGAATTAGACGTGACATACTCCTGATAATTGTGTAGTGAAAGTTATTGTCATCGCCGATTAGCAACATGTCAACATGTTTATCTTCTGACTGCCCATATGTTGGAGCAAGTGGTGATACTCTAATGGGTTGTAACTTATCAACAGACTCATTATCCCACACATACACATTTACAGATATACCAGGATTTACTTTTTCAAACAAATCTATGTCCTCTATTTTAACAGGGAACTCAATGCCACTAAAATCAAGTTCATTTACAAATTTGATGTAGTTAGATACACGTTCTGGTTTTGATTTTACAAAGTGTAGTTTAGCAAGCACACACCACATGAAACAATAGTTGTCATTGTTCTGTATGTTGACGACAGCCTTTTTGTTTGCAACCTCTGTTGGCAGTGGCAACCATGCTTTACCTAATATAGGATGATACCTAGACTGCTTTAGTTGCAGTTCATGTACATGTCCTTCGTGCCAACCAGACCCCTTCATTCTTGCACTGTCAATTGCCTGTAGAAAGTCTGGTAATAGTCTGTCTCTAAACACGTTCTCTAATTCTCTTCTTGTGTTAACTGTGTGTTGTCTTGTTGATATGTACGAAACAATCACCTCACCGTCTACTCTAGTGAATTCTATTTTTGCAACAATCTGAATCTTAACACTGCCTGTAAGAAGATTTTGTTGTATGACAGAAAAAGAGTTTTCTATTGATTCATAGACATTATTAGTATTGGATATGGGTAAGTTTGTTGTGTGAAACACGTTTCTTAAACTAGATGAGCCAGGGTTTTGAACATTGTCCGTCATTTTTATTTGTCCGACAAAATAATAAATGAAAAAATATTACCGCTGGCTCACCTTGTGTAATACCACTTTATTAACTGTAACACTGTCAATATAAACATTTAGTTTGCGTAGTTGTTTAAATATGCTATAACAAATTTCCCCTAACCAACCATAGTCGGTATCATTAACTTTAAAAGTAGGTGTCTTTAAATCAACTGTCATGCACTCCACATTTGGATGCTCATCGACATAATCCAAAGTTACACTGTATGTAACATATATTTCTGATGGTGCTGAAAGGCTTATGTAAGTCTGTTTGGGTGTTATTAAGTCAGTAAAGTGCATAACATCTTTGAAAAGGTGTGTGAGATCAAGCACCTGTATGATTTGTCCGTCTGTCATTTTTATTGGACAAACAAAAGAATAAATTAATTTACATCAATTTACTAACCCATACCCTGTGGGCTGATCTGTCTTTAAAATGAGCTTTAGATGCTTAGTTGATTTCAGTTTATTTTTTACATCATCTCGTTCATGTTTATTTGGTATGACATCGTTTTCTCTGAGACAGTCTTCAAAGCTGTCACGATCCTTACAGTAAAACAAACAGATAAACTTTAACTGTTCTCGAAAATCTTTCAGTACAGCATTATATTTTTGAGTGAGAATCCATACACTTACATTTGCATGTCTGCCACTGAAAGCAAGTTCTGCTAGAGTGTTTCTCTTCTTGACAATGTCTTTCTCTGCAGAACAGTCATCAACAATAAACAATGTTGGCTGTCCTTCAAATTGCTTGTAAAAATATTGTAGGTAGTCATTCAGTTTTTTCTCAGGGTCGACTAAGTATATGTTGCTGTCAGTCCAAATGAATAAACGATTGTGATAAGCTTTGTTGTGTTTGATTGTAGGACAAAATATTACAATGTTTTCAAAATGGTGGATGTATCTTGTTTGTAATAGGTTAAGTACAAATTCAGTTTTACCACACCCTGTGGCGCCACAAAACAATCCACAGTGTGTGTCAAGGGTCATTAAGCTCCGGTTCATTTTAATACACAATATAATTTTAATATATGTGTCCACTTAGTCTACACTCTTGTATATTGAGTTGTGCGTCATAAATTAGATACAAATATATGTTAATGGCTGCAGCAGTTTCAACCTTCTTTTGTATCTGAATTGTTATTCCGTCACTACCGTTCTCGACAGTTCGTCCTGACCCATGAAGGTAATCATCATCTGTACTACGAAGGTCTAGCCACAGTGCATACTTGTTTGTAAGGTATTGTCCAATCCTAACGTCATACAGATGTAGATCTTTGCACGCAATGTTTGCTGGTTTATCTCTAATCCTTCCTCCCGCAAAATACTTTGTGGTTTCGTCATAGTGTTGATAAGGTAACATTCCTGAAGCGTACACTTGATTAGGGCGGCCTTCGATTGTACAGGACAAATGTGTAATCTTAGGATTGTAGAATTTTTCTGAATCTCTTTTGTATGGACTCACCGGTTCAACAAACAACATAAGAATACCTTTCAGTGACCTGGCAGGCGTGTTCAAGTTTATGTTCCACATTGGGTCGCTTTTGTCTTTGGGTATTAAACTATGCCTAATCACACGGTCATAATAAATTGGAAGTCTTGACTGATACTGATTTTGAATAAGTCTGGCTAATTCAGTGTGTGTGACAATTTCATATTCCAAGGAAATGTTAGAGATCTTGTATGTTGCATCTGCGGCAGATGATTTAATGACTTTGGAGTAGTCATTGAAAGTTAGTTCAAAACTTAGACGGTCATTCAGTGCTCCTTGATAATAAGGCAAATGAGCTGTGAGGATTTCAAACTCAAGTGGAATGTAAAATCTGGTTCCATATGTTTCTGCTATAATAACGTCATTGGCTGCTGACGTTGATTTATCTCCGGCATTGATTCGAAGTTTACAAACATTATCTGGCTGTATGCCTTGGTAAATACAATCCTCTCGTTCTTCTCTTGTGAGCCAAAGGTCTTTGTAACAGTAGAATACATCTGAGTCGTCAAGACTAAACACTTCCTGCCCTTCAAGTTTTACTTTAATAGTTCTAACAATTGCTCTGCCAAGATTGTCAACCAGTGTTCTGTTCACATCTGCGTCTGATGATAGTTCGATATTAAATGCTAGGCGTGCAGTGCCAGGAACAATAACGTCACTGGGACCTAGGTTTGGAAACTTGACTGTAAGTGTTTGGTTCTGGTCTATGGTACTTGGATTGTTCGTGATGACGATTGATTGTCTTATGCCCTTAACACCCAGAGGCTCACGTAGTTTTCTGTATGGGTCTAACTTTGATCCGTAAGACTGTGTCATTTTTATTATGCACAATAAAAAATAATAAATTAATAAAACAATGGCAGCGGGAGGATTTAATCATGAAGATTTTGAAATGGATGACATGCATGTCTCAGATACCAGTATCACAGATATGACTGGAATGGTAACTAGTTCTAGTATGCATCACGAACTGCTAAAAGACAAAGTAAACTCATTTTATGACAGTGTTGGAGCGCGCCCAGATGTCTTGGATCCTAACCAGTTTGAATACGAAAAAGGACATTTATTTATAAATACAGACAGAGGGAAAATATATCTAACACATAAAAATAATCCTTCTAAGTTTAGAGCTTTAAGTACAATTAAAGGTGAAGTCGGTGGTAATTCTGGGTTGGCAAGGTATCTTGGAATTGGAGGGTCTCCTGTCACGCCAAGACTGGTTAGTGTTCTTCACGACACGCAATTAAAATTACCAACAGGGCAAGAGATTGAAATGGCACCAGTAACAAGCCTACCAGAAATAGCAAACACAGTGATACAAGAAACTTCATTTACTGAAGGACAAATAAATGACGCTTTGAAAACAATAGATGATCCACCTTTGTCAATGCGGGAGATTATAGGGTTGGATAAATCACTGCAGACAATAAGAGGTGAGATGGTAAATAATGTTGCCAAACTGGGAGAGCTTGATAAACACATAGAACGTGAAAAAGAGAAACTGGCTACTGCAGACAATGGAAATCTTGACACAGAAATGAAAGAAAGAATACAACACAGATTAAATGATTTGCAGATAGAAAGATCTGGACGGTTAGAAGTGATTAGTATTGCAAGAGGAAAACTGAAAACCCAAGTTAACAGAATTAGAGAAACTATTCAGAAAATACTTCACGAAGACACTACTCTGGCTGAGAGACTAAAAACACTTTTCCGAGAGCAGGGTATCACAATTGCTAGTTTAATTACAGCTCTGGGATTTATTATCAGTACTGTAGTGCTGGCTGTCTCCGGTGCTGGTGGTGGTGCACCACCAACCCCGGGTCCCCCGACTCCAACAGACCCAAAAGATTTACAGACGTGGGTAAAGAAACAGTTGTCTCACATATCAGACCTGCTTAATTGGCTGTGAAAGCAATGGACGCTTTGCCTGGCATAATTGGCACTGTTGTCAGTTAGCTGATTAGTACAGTGGCAAAGGCAGTAGGGTTTATGGCAGAGCATGTGTGGGTATTTTTGGTGACAGTAGGAGGGTTGATGGTGGGTTATTTAATGAAACAGATAAAGAAGTAATACCCCTAATCCTGTTAGACCTATTACCAATGCAGTTCTCTCTGACTCATGTGTGTCAGGGGTTGGTGTTGACTGTACTGGTTGTATGAGTGCCGGGGTCGGGGCCGGGGGCGGGGCCGGGGGTGTTACCGTCTGTAATGATTTTAATGACTGTACGTGTGTGGTTGTGGCCCCCAAGTTTACAGATTGATTGAGACCGAGTTTTTGACCAACACCTGCAACAATGATTTCATTATTATAATTTGTTATTGTTCCCATTTGGAGTTGAAGATCAGATGGTAACATGTATAACCCAATGCCAACTACAAAGTCAACTTTTGATCTGGCATATCTAAGTACGTCTTGATAGTGTTGTATGCTTGATGGTAAATCTACTACTGAATTAATTGAGTCTTCAAGATTTGCAAGAAACTGTTTTTGTGCTTCAAATTTACCACTTCCATTCAAAATGTTTGATTTTGTTAGTGATTGTGCTCCTAGTATACACCAGACATATGTTCTGATAGACTCATTGACGCGCTCGACTCCTGCTTGAGTAAACCCGTCACTTTTGTCTAAAATAAATGTGGTCCAGGCATTAGTCTGCTTCTGCTCTATTGATCCTAACCAGACTTGTGATTTTGATGAGAATGAAGTGTACCCAGGGTAGTAATCTTGTGGGTATTGTCTGTGACTCATAGCATAATATAATGTACCCATACCATTGTGATCATCAAGTTTTTGTGTAAAGTCATACCTGGGGCTTATGTTAAACTCATTACAGATGCGTTCAAATGCTTTCATATCCATGGGGTTGTTATACCTGTTGAAACTGGATTCAGTGGGTAGTGGTGTATGAAGTTCTGACAGTATACGTCTAAGCTGGTAATAAGTGTGAAAACGAAACACAGACTTAATCAGTTTGTTTGAGTGATTCAAATGGTCTGTAAATGAAACACCACAGCCTGTAGTAGAACACAGAATAGCAAAATTGAGTTGGTTTTGAAACATCTGTAGTGGACTTGAAGACCACTTTCTTGCAGTAGAGTCATCTGTTATTGGAGGGTTTATGTAATGGTCAAACGGATTTGGTACTTTGACTTGGAATAGATCTTGTTCTGATACAGCAATATCAAGTTGATTTAATTGAATTATTTTCTGTTCATAAGTAGGTGCAACATTATATTTGGCATTCACATTGAATTGAAATGCGTTTGTAGTGGTGATGGTTGGTGATTTAAATTCCATCCTTTTTTATATGAGATAATAAAAATGTTTATTACCTTAACAAATCTTGACACAAGCAAACCAGTGTGGTTAACTAATGGGATTGATAATCGTGATGGTAGCAAGGCTGCAGCTATCCATGAATTGTTCTACACAGTAAAATGGTTTAATGTTGAGGATGATATATATAATAAAGTAAATTTAGATGGTAAGACTGAAGCTTTACCACCCGGGTATTATGACTTTTGTACTATAGCTGAATGGTTTCAAAGTAAATTTAAAATTAAAGCAACTTTAAATCCAGCTAACCTACTTGTTACATTAGAATTTCCCACACAAAATTGGTTAAGGATCTCAGATAGATTTGCATATTTACTTGGATTTTATATTGACGAAGATTGGTATAGATCAGATGATTTAGGTGAAGCTATGACCGGTATTATAACAATGAAGACAAAAAAACTTAAAATAACTGGAAAACGTCCTGTCAATTTGTCAGTACACACAGTGCTAAATGTTTATTTGAAAGAACTAAACACATCTGAGAATGTTCACAATGGAAAGCCTTCAACTTTGTTGAGATGTTTACCAACTGGAACTGCTCCGTATTGCGAAAGTGTAGTTGTTAGATTTCCTAATTTGCAGTTTAAGAAATTAGGTTCTAGTTTCTTTGAGTCACTGAGTATATCTGTAACTAATCAGGATGACAAACCAGTTCTTATGCATGATTTTAGTGTTGTGTTGGAAATTAAATAATTTTATTTTTGTTTATAAAAAATGAGTGGTGGTCCAAAGTCGAGAATCATACCAGTTGCATGTCCAGTAACAGAATTGAAAGATTTGGCAGACGTCCAGGATTTTGAGAAGGAGGGGGATGTTGGAGAAATATATGGTTTTGAACTTGATTCAAATGGCATGTACAAGAGGAAAGTAATTGTTGACATGAAAGACGGTGAAAAACAGATTCCTAAACTTGGTCAGCTACGTGATGTTACTGTACCTACTCCACCTGTAAATAATTCGCCCTACAACTTAATACATGTGGGAAATAAGTGGGTGGTTTCACCTGTGCCTGTTCCACCACCCACAATTGACTGGGACATAAAGTTGGAATTTATTAGTCCTTATGTATACACTGATGATGAAGGCGCCTTAGTGTTTAGGAAGGTTGTTAACTCGGGGCCGCTTATTGTAAGTCTTGTTCCAAGCTTTGCCCCAGACAACAATAGCAGAGAAAAACTGAAAGTTGAAAATTATGAGAGACGGCGGTATCTTCTTACAACTAGAAAGGGTAGATCAGATACTTCTGTTGTGTTTATGCCAGCAAGCTTAGTCGTGGCTAGAGAAGCGACAATAGTATTTGAAATTATCATGAAATCAGTAACTACTGCTAAAGAGGCTCAAATTGCACAGGGAATTAAACTTACATGGGACGAAACAGTAACAGAATCATCAAAGGTCTTTATTGCTATTACAAAAAATAATGATGTTATTAATGTTTCGAGCAGTGTTCCAGCTGTCAAGGTGGTGGTTGATAAAACAACTGTTGTTCGTCTAACTTACATAAACCTTGAACACATTGATCTTGTTGCATTTTATTATGCCAGCAAATTGTATACTTTTGAAGAGTTGCAAAATGTAATTGCCGATTAAATAAAAAAAAAATATTTGTCAATAAAAAAAATGGTAAACTTTTATCCGCAACTACCAACGCTTGATCCGACTGAAACAAATGTGATGACTAAAACAACGCTTGCGCCTGATCCACATATGCCAATTGCTTCAGATAAAACATTACAGGCAGATGCATTCAGATTAAATAATATTACAGAAGCTTTGAAATATTTGGAAAGTGAAGAGGCTAAGTACTCACGGTGCAAAAGGAGGTATAAGTCAGTATTTAATTCTGTTCAAAACACTTCTATGGCTATTGGTGCAGTTTCAGCTTCATGTTCTGTAGGGGGTATCGTTCTGTTCGCCACAGGAATTGGGAGTTTGGCTGGAATAGCAGTTGAGGCTGTTAGCGTTGCTACATGCCTGGCTTGTTTTGGTTTGGAGGCCTTGAACAAGAGGTTTCACACAAAATTACAGAAACATGAAGCATTGAGTACACTTGCTGGTGCAAAGCTGAGCAGTATGAAACTTATTATCAGTAAGGCATTGAACGATAATTTTATTGATGACGAGGAATTTAAGAGAGTCCAGGATGATTTAAATAATTACAAAAAACAGAAATCTGAAATACAAAATAAAATGCGTAGTCAATCTCCAGTGAATGTTGAAGAACTTAAGGCCAGTTTTTTAGCAGAGGGAAAAAGGATAGGGGTACAGGAAACCACAGAAAAACTACACAATCTTTTAAACAAATAAAAATCAGATTTGGTAATCAATCAATATTTTTGTCATATGCTTCGCAGAGAGATGACACGTCATTTACACCACTTGTGCCTGATTATTTAACCCCATCAGCACCACCACCTGAGTATTACTGAGAAAAAAAAAGTTTTTTTATTGTCCTTGTATCTTGGCAAATCTGACCGAGTAAGTTGTGACTTAAGTCAAGTTGTTGTAAGAACTTATAAGAACTTACAGTAAGTAATTAATAAGTTCTTATGATAAGTAATTAATAAGTTCTTATGATAAGTAACTTAAAGGTTACCTCTGCAGGTTCTTAAAAGTTAGTTGTAACTTGCTAGTAACGTATAAAGTTTTACTTGAGAAAATCGTGTTTCTCAGAAATCGACTCTGACAGGGGGGTGTGTAAAAAGTCATTAGTCTATTATAGATTGCACTGTCAGGATTTTGGTTTGATTTGAGAGAAACGACAGTGTGGACGTTAACGACCGTAATTAGTTAATTATTGGGGTTAATTAAGACAATGGGTAATCCGAAGTCTTTGGAAAGTACTTTCTATTATCTCTGTTATACTGTGGTCTTCGAAAGTACCCTTGGGCCAAGTCTGAACATTTACAGAAGACTGTGGCTTGCTTAGTCTCAGAGAAATACCAATTGATGCATGTTTCATGACGGGCAATGGCTAAAACTAAAAACCATCTGACAGATGACCCAAAACAAAGACTCACTTCGGCCAGTTTTGCAATATCCATGCAGTCACTTGAATGGTTTGATCCCATTTTGGACTTCAGTTTTCTTTTAAGTCTTTTAAGTCCCTTCTATTTATAGAAAGGAGCTTTTAGGAAAGGTCGCAGTGGGGCAAATTTAATACTAATGATGTCAAGGCGGGCAGGCTAAACCTCTAACAATTGAAGCAACAAGATAAAAATTACGTCATGTCTATTGCCTATGGAGTACGACCTGAACACTGATCAACTCAGGCGCACTCCAACTGTGCCACTTTGATTTACCAGGACCTTTCAATGGACATGCTATTGAATAAATCCGTTTTTTTTCCCCCTGGATTGTGAGTCCATCTACCGGGGCCAAATCGTGCTCGCGCACTGAGGCATTATAGAACTCACTAACGCATTGGCAGATCTGTGTGACTTTTTCAATAGGAGATAATTCAACATCAGAATCAGATCAAAGACAAAAGCGAGGACAGCACTCATATAGAAGGGACTTTGTGGGTTATGCTTTTTAAATCCCTTCTTGTTTTAATATGAATAAAACAGAGCATTAATTACTTAATTATAATTTACCAATGATTGCGTTGTGCAGGTTACACAGTCTGCTGAAGGCTTCTTTCCCCTTTTTCCAGTGAGGTTGTACAATATCCAGACACTGACTTGTCCTCATCAAAAAGGGCATTGTCCTCCGTACACAATCTTTAAAGTCCAAGCCTCCAACATGGGATAAGTACAGAATCTGCAAACACACACAGAAAAAAATAAAACGCTTTTCACAAATAAAATTTGTCCAAAAGAATCACAATCAAAATTTACGTTTCTCTGTACTCTGTAGTTTTCCTGCATAGAGCAGAAAGCATAATACGAAACACAAAACTGCATGTAAATTATAATAAAATATTAGTTTCTTAAACCTCCAGCTACATAACTAAATTCATCAACCCAAGCAGCACACCACAAAACAAGAAAATGCAAACAATATTCAGATTTCAAATGTATAATTACCATGTTGTTCCTGGTCGCCGCGCATTGTCTAGGACTGTGTTGAGGTCAGTCTCCACTGCACGATCTTGTAGTTGTAGTGGGAATTCCTGATTTTTCTCCTCTTCGACCAGTACGACTCATCTTTAAAATCCATCTTTTCTCAAGGAGAAGTTTAAAATTGTACTATACACGTACGTATACCTTAATCAGCAAGTGCACGTGGCGTCAGCGAAAGAAATATAGAAGAAAGAAAGCTGGAACTTGGTCTGGCAATGGAATTTGTAGCCTTGATCTGCAGTCAAATTTGGCGGAAATAATCGCAGCAGGTGCTATACCGGCATGCAATGCAGCGTCTGACAAAACATAGAATGTGGCGAATAAATGTTATATAAAAAATTTATTTAACAAAAAAAAAGTCACGGCGTGCCAAAACTGTGGTAAAAGATTGCCGTTGTATATTTATTTTCAAGATAAATGTCGGCTAGATTTAAAATTTAATCTGTCAATGTTGCGAATTGGGCCAGACTGGCTCGCCTATCGTGTGCCAACATTTGCAGGCGAAGCAGCGCGCGGGCGCGGTACAGCCTCCGGCGGCTCGCATGATTGTTCCAGCTTGGCACCAAGATTGATTATACCGGCGCGCGCGCGGGCTCACGCGATACTGGCGCGCGTGTTGGTTTCAGCATGGCGCTAAGCTCTCGCATACTGGCCCAATATATCGGTCATTATCCAGCAATGGACCAATATTTGCCCAAGATACTGTGCGTGCTGGGTATGTGTCAAGTAATGACTTTTGTTTTGATGAATGGCCTGTCCTCACTGTTACTCATGTTTGATGTATGCTATTGTGTTGTTACCTAGGTTCTGTTGGTAACATGAATAGCGCATTTGTTTTTTCAAAATACATTACCGATGGCATTACTATCTGGGAATACACTCTATTGCCTATAGATTTCAGCAAAGTTGTGTGTAGCACACACCTGGGGAGGAGACACCGGGGATCCAAGCACTATGACCCCGGGTGGCCTCCCCTTACTACCCTATCCCGGCGAGCACAGGGCGACCTCATCAGTTTCACTCATAGCTCGACCGGGGACGGTCGAGTTTTTGCCTTTCTCTGTTCAACGGGTTTCAGTGGTTTTTGACTGTGGGCTTGATTTGGAGTCTTCGACTCAGCCCTGGACTCACTACTTTCGTGGCTTTTCCTTTTGACAATTGGACTCATTGTGTACTGTGCGCCGACCGGTTTTTACTGGCTCTGACTTTGTGAGTTCACCCTTGGCTTGGCCTTGGGGTTCGACGACGCACGTGACTTGTGCCCTGCTGTTTTGTGCACGGTTGACTTTCTTCGCCGGCGTAGTTGGCTTAGGGCCTTATGGCTTCTTCTGTGTCGACGACTTGCCGCCTTTGCGGGGACTTCCAGTGGCCGGATGATGCACACGACTCTTGCTTGCCGTGTTCGGGCTGTGCTTCGGACGGAACGTGTGACGGTTGCGCCGCTTGGACGGAAGACCGGTGTTCGCGCAGGTGGGACTTCTACAGGCGTGACCGGGCCCCTTGCCCGCTTCTGTCTCCCCGGGATCCTCCACGGGTGGACGTACTTCCCTCGGCGCTTCGGACTCCTCTCCTCTCCGTCGTTCGGGCTTTCCGGCCCACAGGTAAGTCCCCTTCTTGTACCGTTACCTCGCAGGTTCTCCCTCCCCTCTCCGAGTCTTCGGAGCAGGGTAGGCGAGTTTCGGAGTCACGCTCCCCACGCTCTGCTTCGTTAGCGCGTGGCTTGAGCCCCATTTTGGTTCCCACCCCCCGCTCTGCTTCGGGCGAGCGGTCTGGGAGAGATGAGCGTTCGTCGGCCACCACCCCGTCGGCTCTAGGTCTCCGGAGCGGGGGCGGGTGACGGAACGCAAGCATAAGAAAGAGAGTAAACGTGATAAGAAATGCTCTCGCTCACGCACCGAGGCTTCGGAACGTGACTCGAGACCGTTAGTAATGCTGCCTCCCCGCTCTGTATTTTCCGAACGGGCCCGGCATGCTTCGCTTTCTTCCCCCCCCCCCCCGCCCGCCCTGTCTCGCCTGGGCAGGCCCGGGGTGTGGTTGACTCTCGCCCCCCACGCTCCGAGGCGTCGGAGCGGGGGTCGCGTGCACATAAATTGTCCCCTCCCCGCTTCGCTTCGCCTGAGCGGGCTTGGCGTGACCTTAGACTGTCCCCCCCCCCCCCCCCCCCCCCCCGTCTCGTATCGACCAGACGGGCCCGGTGTGACTTGGACCCTCGCCCCCCTCGCTCCGAGGCTTCGGAGCTGGGACAGCGGGCTCATAACTCGTCCCCTCCCCGCTCCGCCTTTCCTGAGCGGGCTTGGCGTGACCCTAGACTGTCCCCCCCCCCCCCCCCCCCCCCCCCCCCCCCGCCTCGTATCGACCAGGCGGGCCCGGTGTGACATCATCGCGCGTCCTCCACGGTCCGAAACATCGGACGGGGGGCCGCGTGCCCGGTATTCGTCCCCTCCCCGCTCCGCCTTCCTGAGCGGGCTAGGAGAGACACTTTGCGGTCCCCCCCCCCCCCCCCCCCCCCCGCACCGGTTCTCCCGGGCGGGCCAGGGGTGACCAGGCCACTTCCTCGGTATTCCGATCGCGGATTTGTCACTCACGTCGGCTTCCGCGTGCGGATCCTGACTTCGAGGTGGACCGTCGCTTTGCCACGGTCCCTCCGTCGCCGCGGCGCCCCTCTTTGCGTGCGCCGCGGGCGGCTGCGTCTACCTCGCGCGCGGCGGTGCGGCGCTCGCGTAGCCGCTCGCCCCTTTGTCTTTGCCGCGAGAAGATCAGTTTTTGGAACCGGACGTCCTCAGCCTTCATCCGACGGACTCGGCCTCGGCGATCTTCTTGCAGGACTCGGCGGCTGGTTCTCCTTCCCGCCTTTCCGCTGTCTCGTCGGCCTCCGCCTCGTCAGACGTTGCCGGCCCATCGCTCGGATCACAGACGGTCCACGCTCTGGGTGAGGCTTCAAGGCTTATCGCCAAGTCACTACCGCCCGACTTCTGTCCGCCTTCGCCTCCTCCTTAGAGACAGGCTTCGGCCATGGTCGACGCGCAGAGGCAAGTCAAGCGCCGCAAGTCCCTCCCGCAGCCAGCCGGCTTCCGGGACCTCACCGATGCTTCTCCACCCAGCTGCGTAACGACGCTTTCGGCGACACGGGAGACTTTACCGCCGCTCGATCGCCGGTGGGAATCAACTTAAGCTTCCGCCAGGCCTGGTACGCGGGACACTCCCAAGCCTTCGCCATACCTCTTCCAGCGGTGGATGCGGCGGCCTTAGTACAGGCGGGCGGCTGCAGGCTCGTCCAGAACTCGTGGCCTCGGCCTCTCGACAGGATCGCCTCCTTAGCGCGGAACTCGCTGGCGTGCTCGGGTTTGGAACTGGCTACCCAGGCAGCCCTGCAGTGCCTACAGGATACGTGGGACCTGGAGGTTCAGTCCCCGCTTCGTGACGTGCAGTCCATCCTGATAGCGGCCTACCGGGCCGCCTACCATTCTTCCGCCAACGCCATGGCAGCAGCTGCCAATTGCGACCTCTGGAGGAGCGATACCCTTCTGCGCCTCTGCTCGGACCTTCCCTTGTCAGTGAAGACCCAGCTCCGTCAAAGCCCCTTAGGTGGTCCTCAGCTGTTCGGCGACACTTGGCACACCGTTCAGGAATCTTCCAAGGACTTGTGGCCCAAGCCTGCATCTAACCCAGCCTCGACCCGCTTTTGCGCCCCCCGCCCGGCCGGGGGTCGTGCCCGGCGGTCTTTCAGGCCCTCCGTTCCTACAGTCGGATCTTCACGAGGTCGGGCCCGTCCATTCCAGGCTACGCAGGCCGGCCCCGCCCCTCGCCCTGCTTGGCCCCGCGGGGCCCGTAGATCGGGCCGCGGTCGGGCTCATTGACTCGCCCCCGCCTCCGCCCCCGCCCTCAGTACTCGGGTCTCCCGTCGGCGGGCGGCTGTCGCTCTTCAGCGATCTTGGAGATCGCTGTTCCCGGACGACCCCTGGATTCTTTCCACCGTTACCGCAGGCCTGCAACTGGCGTTCCTGTCGCCTCCGCCTCTTCGCAGATCACCCATGTGGACCCAGGAACCGCTCGACGGCACACAGGCGGACGCTCTGCGCGGGGAAGTGGCGACCATCCTTACCAAGCGGCGACAGAGGTGGTTTCGCGGCAGGACTCTCCGGCGTTCTACAGCCGACTCTTCTAGTTCCCAAACCAGGCGGCAAGTGGCGTCCAGTTATCGACTTCAGCGCTAAACAAGTTCATTTTGGCCCTCGCTTCAGGATGGAGACGGCCAGGACACTCCGTGCGGCCCTCCGGCCGATGGACTTTGCGATCAGCCTCGATCTGTCAGACGCCTATCTGCACGTCCCGATTCATCCGTCGTTTCGCCGGTACCTTCGGTTTGACTTGGGGGGATCGTCTACCAGTTCTGCGCCCTTCCTTTCGGCCTCAACATCAGTCCTTGGGTATTTACAAGACTGCTCGACGCCGTGATAGCCTACTTCCGTCAGCGCTCCTTGAGCCCGGCCTCCAATTACTTGGACGACCTTCTACTGCGCAACTTGGTTTCCGCAGCCCTCCAGACGGACAGGGATGCCCTGCTGTCCCTTCTGCGTCGTCTAGGTTTCCTACTCAATTTGGGGAAATCCGATCTTCTCCCTCTCGACGGTTTCTACTTCGGGGGATGGATTTCCTGACCGACCTCAACCTTGTCCGCCTGCCTCTGGCCAGGCGACAGAAGATCGTCGACTTAGCGACTTCGATGGGGAGGGGATCCTCCTTCACCGCCAGGGTCTGGCTTCAACTCCTGGGCCTCCTCAGTGCGGCTGCGGACCTGCTTCCCTTGGGCAGACTTTATGCTCGGCCTCTCCAGCTACATCTCCTGCTTCACTGGCGACCCTCGGGCGCTCTGTTGGATCTAGTACCTGTCACGCCTCTGGCTTGTCCTCACCTCGAGAGGTGGGCGGACCTCGCTTGGCTGGCTTCGGGGGTGCCCCTACACTCCCCGCCGCCTCGGTGGTCTCTCTGTACAGATGCGAGCCAGGCCGGCTGGGGCGCGCACCTGTTACCGGATTTCTCTCGGCCTCGGGCGTTGGCTGCGGGAGCTGTTAGGGAATCACATCAACTGGCTGGAGCTGAAGGCAGTTGGGTTGGCATTCGACGTTGGCAGGAGACCTTGGCCAATCAGGAAGTCCTCGTGCTCTCCGACAACTCGACGGTGGTGGCTTACATACAGAATCAGGGGGGCACTCACTCGCCCTCCCTTTGCATTCTTCTGTACCACCTTCTCCTCTGGTGCAGGGATCGAGGCATTGCCCTACGAGCCCGCCACATCCCTGGCCACCTCAACGTGATTGCGGACGCCCTGTCTCGTCGCGGACAGTTGCTCCACACGGAGTGGTCCCTACGCCCGGATATTTTTCGCCTGATCTGCTCTCACTGGGAAACGCCGCTAGTGGATCTGTTTGCCACCAGATGGAACAACCAGCTCCCGGTCTACGTCTCGCCAGTCCCGGATCCACTCGCTTGGTCAGTGGACGCGCTCGCCATTCCTTGGGTCGGCCTGATTGCTTACGCCTACCCCCCGTCAGTCCTCGTTCCGAAGGTACTGCGGAAGCTTCTGGGATGCTCGGCGGTCCTCCTGCTGGTGGCCCCCTTCAACTGGACCAAGAGCTGGACCACGGACCTCCTCGCGCTTGCGACGGACCCTCCCCTGGGGCTTCCTACCCCTCCCACGATGCTCAAGCAGCCCCGTCAGCAGCTTTTCCATCCGTGCCCCGAACGCCTCCGCCTACACGCTTGGAGGTTGTCTGGCACGCCCTCGCCGCTAGAGGTTTCTCGGATGCTGCAGTGTCGGCAATTGCAGCAGCCCGCAGACTCTCTACAAGGAAGGTGTACGAAGGCATGTGGGGGTCTTTCAGACCTGGTGCACCTCCCATGGGCTCCCTCCCACTAACCTAGCCTCCCACCAACTGGCGGAGTTCTTCCTGTGGCTCTTCGACGACCGGGGCTTAGCCCCGGTCACCATCAAGGGCTACCGCGCTATGATCGCGGACACCTACCGTTACCTGTGTCTTCCGGACCCAGGCGCCTGCAAGGATCTGTCGGATTACTGGCTCACTTTGAACTCCGACGTCCGGTTGCACGTTCCCTAGTATCCCGGTGGGATCTGGCCTGGATACTGACGTGGTTGAATACGGACCGGTTGAGCCCCTCCACTTGGCTCGGTTCTCAGACTTGACCCGGAAAACCCTGTTTCCTTCTGGCTCTCGCTACAGCGTCCCGAGTCAGCGAGCGTCACGCGCTCTCGATGCTCCCAGCCTGTCTGCAGTTTCGTTCCGACGGCTCTGCGCAGCTGCTCCCCGATCCGTCCTTCCTGGCCAAGAACCGCCGCCCCGCGGCGGCTCCTCAGGTGCTAACGATACGGCCCCTCCGTGGAGCGGACCTCTCCCCTGGATCGCGGCAACAGGACCCAGTGCGGGCGCTAAAGATTTACCTGCGCCACTCTAAGCCGCAGCGCCGGTGGCGCTCGCGCCTCGTCTTACCTTGTCCACGGGCAGACACGACATCTCGGCCCAGACCGTGTCATCCTGGCTGCGGTGGGTGATTAGGTCAGCCTACCAAGACCTCTCCCCACGCGGCGCTGAGCCTTTACAAATCCGGGCGCATGAAGTGAGAGCAGTAGCCACCAGTCTAGCCCTGGACCGCAACTGCTCGGTCAAAGATATTGTGACAGCGGGTTGCTGGCGCTCAGACTCCACTTTCGCACGCTTCTACCTTAGTGACCTATCCGGCCAACGTGACTCCCTGGCACGGGTGGGCGACATCTCCGCGGCCCAGCACTCCCTCCGAGAGCCGCTGGCGTCTTAGGCACATCATAGCTGAAATCGTCGGGAGTTCTCTCGAGATGGGGCCGGCGGAGTAGTTGGGTTATGGTTAGATACGGCACCCTCCGCCTGTTCGCCATTCTCCCAGATAGTAATGCCATCGGTAATGTATTTTGAAAAAACAAATGAATTTTTTTTCTAAAATGTATTTTTTTGAAAAATACTTACCGATGGCATTACTCGGATGGCCCTCCCACCTGCCCCGCTTGCCTCTTGTGGCTATGTGTGAAACTGACGAGGTCGCCCTGTGCTCGCCGGGATAGGGTAGTAAGGGGAGGCCACCCGGGGTCATAGTGCTTGGATCCCCGGTGTCTCCTCCCCAGGTGTGTGCTACACACAACTTTGCTGAAATCTATAGGCAATAGAGTGTATTCACAGATAGTAATGCCATCGGTAAGTATTTTTCCAAAAAATACATTTTAGAAAAAAAATTCATTTTTCATTAACATACATGTCTCATTAGCCACCTCACACAGAGAGAGACCTGATTTAAAAGTCAGTATAGATGTGCTATTAGCTGTCTTGTTTAAGCCAGTGTTCAGTCAACATGGAAAAGCTGTCGTCTTGTTTACCTGCAGTGAGTCACTGCCCTGTTTGCACCGATTGTCTCATCATGATTTCTGAGGAAAAGTCGTGCCTACACACGCAAGGGTCCATGTGTGGCATAGTGTACTGAAATTTATGCTTAGGTGACAACAGCATTCTGCAAGAGTGCGTGTGAATGGGGTGGAAGAGTTAGGCTAGCTGGTTTTGAGAAATTGTAAACTGTTTGAGAAAAAATGTGTTTTTCAAAAACCAGCTCTGTCAGTATGTATCTCCATGGGATGTTACCTTTGTGTAAACAGTGTGTGTGTGTGTGTAGCAAGGTAGGTACTTAATGTTTTGTTTATGTGTCTATATGTTAGAATGTATGTGTGTGTGTGTGTTAATGTTTGTCACTGTGTGTGTGTGTGTGTTCATGTTAGTGTATGTTTGTGTATTTGTGTATTCATGCGTTTGGCAAGCACATAAAAGCAGATGGCAAAAATCAATAAATCTCCCAGTAACTGAAAATGTTGTGAAACGGGGGCTCATGTAAATCTAGCTCTGTGTTCTCAGTACGTGGGAGACTTGACTTAAAAGACCTGTGATAAAAGGTGTTACCTGTCCTGTTTTAAATCAGTGACTCAGTCAACAGGACAGCTTTTGTCATAACAAGTATGTTCAGAGCCGTGCCCATGCAGGGACAATTAAAAAGAGTTTGCACTAAGCTGTCCCCTGTCATCAAGTCACGGCCCGCACTTGAATCTAAAGATCTTGTCATGCATGACATGAAAAGAATTTGGACAGTGTACTGTGCTGTATGAGTGGGAGCGGTGTTCCTCAAAAATCGACTGACAAGGGGTTGAAATGTCTTTAGTTAATTTTTCACAGAGTGTACTATATGGATCTGGTTTGTTTTGAGAGAAACGGCCACGTGGACGTTAATGACCGTAATTAGTTAATTAATTAGGGTAAACTTAAGACAATGGAAAAGTTTCAGAAATCTCCTTTCTATTATCTCTGAGGCAGGTAATGTCGTGTGATATGCAAGTGTGAGTGGGTGTGTTTGTGTGTGTGTGCGTGTGGTGTAAGGTAGTGTCATCTCAGATTTTCTTTCTAGGTGAAAATTAACATTACAAATGGTTATGATGTTATATATGTGCATATACTCGCTGTAATAGGTTGGTGTGTTTTAGTCAGTCAAATGTATTTATTTGTTTTATGATCACATATGTTTTTACGTCTGTTTTAAAAATTACGCTGCAAACAAATTTCCCATCTTCAGACAATAAAGGTATTCGTATTGTATGTTCAGAAGCCTGAAGTAGAGGATATTTAACAAACAAAGTTTTATGATATAATGAAATTGATTAAAGATGGAATGTCTCAATAATTATTTTTGTACATGTTCTGTCAAATATCTGTAGTGCAATTTACCTATCTTAGAGCTATTGTGAATCCATGGAACGGCAATTTTGTCAGTGGCGCTTCCAGGATGGATGGATGGATGGAGAGATTGATGGAGGGATGGAAAAATGGAGGGATGGGTTGATGTAGGGATATTTGGTGGAATGGTTTGATGATGGAGGGACAGATTAAGAGCAACTGTATGGTTGGATATTTTTTTGATTTTGTATTTTTCATTTTATGTTTTATTTAATTTATCTTATTTTATCTCCCTCTCGTGATCTTTTAGCTTGATGTTTTTCTTTGTATAATGCGTTAGTTTCCCTGTTGTGTTTTGTTTACAGGACAGCTTGTGTTTTGTTTACAGGACAGCTTGTAAGACAGGCATTGAGTTGCCTAATAGCTTTATCCTGCAATAAAAGATTCATCATCATCTCTCTCTCTCTCTCTGTGAACAAGCACGCATGCATATTATTAGAACGTTCTTTTTATGTGTGGTACTGATCATTAGAACTATGTGTCAGCAGAACTATGTGTCGATAGCACTACATCAAAAATAGGCCTATCGACATGTAGTGCTAATGACACGTAGACTTGTGTACTTTGGAAGCCATAGTGATATCGAGATGTACATAGTGCGAGTGACACATAGTGCTAGTGACACAGTTCTAGCAACACATAGTGTTGGCGATCATAGTGCTGTCGACATGTAGGGCTAGCGATCGTAGAGCTATTGACACGTCGTGCTAGTGATCGTAGTGCTGTTAACACGTAGTTCTCGCGATATGTATGCTAGTGATACACACCCAAAAAGGTGGTATCTATTTCATTTATTTTGCTCATGTACAAACAAGTGTGTATGTTGGGTCTCAACCTCCGTGTTGACCCAACCTCGGCCAGAATGACTCATGGAACACAGCTGTTGTGTTTGTGATTTGCATATGCAGTCATAGCCCCGCACACATAACAGTCAACGACTGACAAATCTAAACTTCATGCAGCCAGCAAGCAGCTTTACCTTGTAGGTCTATCTAAACCCAGAAACGGTATTCATTGTGATGATGTAGAGCAGGACTGTTGTCTGCAAGTTCATGACATAGGTCTTAAACCCCTGCTGCCTGCAGAGGTTCTTGTGAATCTGTGTCTCTTGCAAGATGTGATTGAGCTGCTGGCCACTATCACCACTGTCCCTCAGCCACCTCTCGCAACAGGCGCAGAATCACAAGTGTTGCTGCAGTGGCTTTGAATCATGACAGTGTGTGCAGGCCACTTGCCTCATTTACATCCTATGAATAAGCAGTCATGCAGGTTTAGGACTTTGGGTGTCACTTTTACTTTTAGGTTCAATTTTTGAGTGCTGGCAGAATATTTAGGACATGACATTTTTAGGTGCTGCAATAATACTTTATTAATCCCTCATGGGGAAATTCACTGTCTGCCCATACAACACATGGCATCATCATTCACTCATTCAATTAATTAAATAACCTACAACTCTCAGTTAAAGAGATGAACTGTAACAGATGTACTGTTACCTTTGTAACACTCTTGGCATCAGAAACACTTATGGTTTATGCCCCCCTGTGCTTCTGGTGTCAGCAATGTTGCATTGAACTACTGAATGGGCTAGTACTAAACAACTAAAGAATGTTGACAGACACTATCTACTGATATTACTGTTGAAAAGGGTAACAGCCTGAGGGACAAAAGAGTTGGCATAACGTGATGTACTACTTTTGGGTACTCGAAGTCTGCCACTTCGTTCGATACGTCTGCTGTAAAATTCATATCTAAATGGATGTGTTTTGTCATCAAGAATGTCAGCCAGTTTGTTCGTAATCTGTCTGTTGTACAGTGTCCAAAGTATCTTGTGCACTACCAATCACCCCGCCCGCTTTCCTGATTACTTTGTTAAGACGATCTTGATCTCTTTTACATGAAGAGAATATTTACAAGTTTTTATTTTACTGACAAGTCCTCAAAAATGGGCCATGGTCGATTATTTTGAAACTGTTTTCCTGGTTACCTGTTGATTTATGGTATTGGAGTCAAAAAGGCAAATACACCTGCAATTTACAGCCATAGCCAGTGCACCAGGCTGTCATGTTAGATGGGTCACTGACCACTCACTCGCCAGCTGACACACACTGACAAGGCCTCAGTGCCATGTTGTTACACAAGGACAGACATGCCGTCAGCAACAAGATGTGTTAACTGACTCACCAGGTGTCTGAGCGGCTGTGAAAAAAGTCGCACTTTATCTACATCTGTCTCCGCGTGTATTTTTCAAGCTGGTTTACTGTGCGGTCACATAATCTACTCATTCACTCTGTCAGTATTTACTATTTTTATTATTCTTCCGTCCAGTGCGCTGCAGTTGCCTTTTAGAGAATAAATAAAGTTAATTGAACTGAAGAGACCCTCTAGGGACTTTAATATGTTAATCGGCCAGTCAGTATGCACACCATGTATTGTGCGTGTGTTGTTGGTGTGCACTTTTCATCTTTTGTCTGAAGTCAAAGGTATCTCTGTTTTCCTCATCACATTTACAGCACTGTATGTATTATCTCTCATGAGTGAAGAGTTTGTGATTGCATACCTTGCATACCTACTGCTGTGACAGAATAGTTCAATCTCTAAAACTGTGAAAAGTTCAGAGGACTGTTGGACAAGGATCCATTTTTGTACTGACTGTTCAATGCTCCATGCATGTTAAATATCTGAAGATTATTGACCTAATGCGTGACTGTGGCTAACCCTTTAAATGGTCATGTCCGGAAGGTGTACCTTCGGTTTAGCCACAGAGCAAGGGGCACTATGCTTTTGCACCGACGGATAGGATGAATGACTTATCGCGACTGTGTGTGTTTATATAGGCCGGCTGACGGTTTAAGCCCTGATACAATACAACATGACCATGTTTTTGTTGTTGTATGTTCTCTATTACCATATGACTGGTGTACTGTCGACAAGTACAATGTGGGTATGTGTGCAGATCGTGCTGGCAGCTGTGTCAGTTATTCACTTGACTAGTGTAATGTTTGACCAGGTACTACGTGGGTATGTGTGGTGATGGCGCTAATGACTGCGGGGCACTGAAGGCAGCACACACTGGGATCTCACTGTCCGAAGCTGAGGCATCTGTGGCCTCACCCTTCACCTCCAAGAAAGCAACCATTGAGTGTGTGCCTGCTGTCATGAAGTGAGTATTCTGTTTGTAATAACAGCCACAGATGTATGTTAGTACAGCCACAGATTAACTTACTGTCATTTGTGTGCTACTCTATCATTTGGGGTTTTACATAGCTGTCCGACCCAAAATCGGAGACAAAATTACTCATATTGTTGAAGGGCAGTGCTCCCTCCCCCTCATAAAGTTCAAGGTCAGGGCCTGATTAGCTTGCATTTGCTAAGGCTACTATGGCACTATACTTGGAACTTCACTGATCCATCTATCTTCAGCTTGTGGTATGTAGTTGTAACAGGGCACCTTTACATATTAGAACCTATCATTTTAATTCTTTCACACCTGATTTACACACAACAGTTTTTCATCATCCGAGATCCTGTTTGTGAGTGAGAGTCAACACCACACCTGCAGAGGGTGTATCGCTGAGTGTTTGTGTGATGGAGTGCCAAATCGCTGCACAAGGGTTTGACACCGGGGCAGAGCGCACTCAGACAGTTGAGAGTTGGGTCATGTTACTGACCCTATAAAAATGGCTGTTGATTATTCCCAAAGGAATACTGAAACATGACAAGGTAAGCATCGGTCCCGACCCTAGCCAAATAACACACAATAAAATCCACGCATGTTTTCCCAAGTGCGTTTTGTGAAGGGAAAAACGCGGCTTCTGATACCCTTGCACTATTTAAAGTTAACAAGGGCAACTATCCTTTGCCAGCATTTTGTGATCCGGATGGAGGCCAGTGTGACCCTGTCACATTTGTGAGAGCCAACACTACACCTGCAGAGGGAGTATCACTGAGTATTGCTGAGTGTGTGTTTGTCTGTCGGAGCCAATACAACACCTGCAGAGTGAGTATCGCTGAGTGTGTGTGTGCCTGTTAGAGCCAGTACTACACCTGCAGAGTGAGTATTGCTGAGTGTGTGTGTGTCTATCAGAGCAAATACTACACGTATCGCTGAGTGTGTGTCAGAGCCATACTACACCTGCAGAGTGAGTATCGCTAAGTGTGTGTGTGTCTGTCAGAGCCAATACTACACCTGCAGAGGGAGCGTCACTGAGTATGTGTTTGTTTCAGAGAGGGTCGGTGTACACTGGTGACAGCATTTGGCATCTTCAAGTACATGGCCTGTTACAGTCTCACACAGTTCGTCTCCGTCCTCATTCTGTACTGGGTGCGTCTCCTCTCATCTCTCAGTCACTTTCCATAACAGAGAAAGATGTCCATGCATGGCCATAGATATATTGCTGCACTTTGATGTCTGTCAATTGTGTGGCTGGTGTCAAAAAGGCATCAGCAATGTCTTTTACATGGCACAAATAACAAGTATCTTTGTTTTGATGTTGGCCAAGTAGTTGTCCAAGTTGGTATTTTTCTGTATCACTCATAAAAGTTTTAAACAATCAGCTAGCTGATGTAAATCCTGGGGACAGTATATGTAGTGATGGTGGATTTGCTGATTACTTCCAGATTGGTGCCAATATCACTGACCTTGAGTTCCTGTATGCAGATTTGTTTCTCATCACTACTCTCTTTATCACATGTAAGTTTTTCACTCTCATTTACAGCTTAGTTTGACAGTGGACATACTTGTTATGATTACTAAACGCATGCTCATTTAACCCTTATCATTCAGAATTCACCAGTGTGTGAAATAAGTTCGACTAAAATAGTTCAAGGGTAGTACCAGAATAGCTTGGTGCCTCTAGGCGCCAAGCTATTCTGGCACTACCCTTGAACTAAAGCCATTGGTCTATATCATTATCTGTAAGTACTATAATGTCGCTTGCATATTGCAGTATACAAATTTTAGCCTCAGTATGATATGGGTTAAGATACAGTTGATTTCAGCCTACATTGCGTGTAATTGTACAACTGCCTGAGTGTGCTGTAAGGCACAACAGCCTTACAGTCGACGACACTTACTCTCACAGTGTAGTTGTACACCTACATCCAGTGCAGGGTGGATCAGTACAACCAAACGACAGTATCTGTGTTACAGGTACTGCACTGACTACATGGAATATGATGTGTGTTTGCAAACAGGACAGTGGCCCTTATGACTAGTTGACAGCTAAGAGCACAGTATGCTGTGTGTGATATTGCTGTGTGTGTCTAGTCAGCAGAACGGCTCCATCTGACCAGCTGTCCAAACAGGGCCCACCTGTCAGCCTGATGTCTCCCGGCCCCATCCTATCCATCCTGACACAGACCATCATCATTGTGGTGCCTCAGATTCTGGCCTTTCTGCACGTCCAGCAACAGCCATGGTAACAGTTGCACCATTCCTTTCTATGTCCCCCTCAATTTCCTCGAGTTTGGAAACAAACCAAAATTTGTTAAAATGCATGTTAAGATTTGTTACAACTTTGACATTTTCACAAAGCTCTTTACAACAACAACCCACAACCCCCACAATCCCATAGACATAAAAAAAAAATTGGCTGAAAATCTCTGTTTAAGCTATGACTGTTTGACAAGACATGCATGTTAAAACCACTGCTTCCTTTTCCCCTCCTGCCCCTCCACCCCTGCTAAAAAAGAAAAACTTTTGTTCCTGTGAACTACAGGTTTACGAAGTTTGTGGACAATGATGAGGACGAATACATGTGTTATGAGAATGCGGCTGTCTTCCTGGTGTCTGCATACCAGTACATCATCCTCGCGATCACGTTCAGCAAGGGTGCACCATTTCGCAAAACCATCTTCTCCAACTGTAAGTTAACTAACCCATTGTACATGCAGACATGGATATTGCCAACAGTCCTGGTGGCTGCATGTAAACAAAGCTATTGCCAACAGTACTGGTGGCTGCATGCAGACATGGATATTGCCAACAGTCCTGGTGGTTTCATGTAGACACAGATATTGCCAACAGTACAGGTGGCTGCATGTAGACGCTGATATTGCCAACGATCCCAGTGGCTGAATGTAGACACTGATATTGCCAACAGTGCCTGTGACTACATGTAGACACTGTGATTGCCAACAGTTTTGGTGGCTGTATGTAGACAATTGCCAGCAGTGCTGGTGACTGTATGTAGACACTGATATTGCCAACTGTGCCAGTGGTGTCATGTAGACACTGGTATTGCCAATAGTGCTGGTGGCTGTATGTTGACACTGATATTGCCACCAATACCTTTGGCATGCAGATACGGATATTGCCTACAGTTCTGTTGGCTGCATGCAGATACTGACATTGCCAACAGTCCTGGTGGCTTCATGTAGATGCTGATATTGCCAACAGTGCCAGTGACTGCATGTAGACAGTTGTCAACTGTGCCAGTGGCTGCATGTAGACACTGATATTGCCAACAGTGCCAGTGGCTGCATAAAAATACCGATACTGCCAACAGTTCTAATGGCTGCAAGTTGACACTGACATAACTGTCAAATCTCCTGATTTCGGCGGGAGACTCCCAACTTTGCAACCCATTTCCTGCTTTCTCCCAACCTCCTGATTTCTCCCGCTTTCATGACTTTTCCTCCCAATTCTCCTGACTTGAGAAAATTCAGAAACTTTGAACGCATTTTTCGTGGGCAGTTTGATTTCAGACATTTTGGAATGAAGGGAGACCACCCATGTCCTCTGCTTATATCCAGATATTTCCAGTTTCATTCGATCTGAACCAAAGAAATCGTCTGTGGGTGTATCTAGTGAGAGGTAACAGCGAGTAAAGAAATCCTAGACAGTTACTATCAGATTATCTACCATCAGTCTCTGCCTGCATTCAGTGCAAGCTTCTGTCAATCTGCTATAACTGTCTGCCAGGCACAAGCTCAGATTATTTGACTGATATGCCACAAGAATATGCCCCTTCTCGAGAGCTTCACTCTGCAGTTGATACAAGGAAGCCGCGAATTCCACCTGCCCATTCAAAACCCTTCAGCCAGCATAGCTTTGCTTACCAAGCTCCTCTCTTATGAAACATTCTCCCCTTTGAAATCAGACACAGCGAATCTGCCTCTGCATTCAAATCGGCCCTGAAAACCTACTTGTTTTGCCTGTCTTTTTCCGCTGCAAAGTAGCTGATTTTGAAGTCTTTGTTCTTACTATACTGTTTTTAATTTTATTATTATTACATGGTATTTATATGGCGCATTTCTCATATTTATAATATAACTCAATGCGCAGAATGTAGCCGCGAACTGAACCCAACAAGCACGCTCACGTGAATCACACGCATTCACTCACACACTGTACGTAAACACAGAACATTCACGTGGTGCTAAGGGCAAGCTCAAGCGAGCTACTGACGGTATTTGGAAATCGTTATGTATTTGACAGTTTATTAAGTTGGCTGAAACTGATACTAAAGTGAAGGGGGAGAAAGAGCCGGAGTACCCGGAGAAAGAACCCCCGACGGTCCGCCCGAATTAACGGTGACACTAGAGGAGAAAAATCCGTCGCCGGAACCCGGAATCAAACCTCGCACCTTTAGCATTGGTGGCAGGCGCCTTAACCACTGCGCCACGGACCGCCCCATTTTTCATTGTAATTACTCACATTGTATGAATGTGGATTATGTGGTGTGATATGTGTTGACATTTAGGTTTGTACAGCCCATACACATTATTTTATTCAGTACAATGTTCAGAACGCTTTTCAATGAAATACGTGGGACAGAATGCAGTACCCAACAGCAAGTCTTTCTACTAACATTTTTCTTTGTCTCTGGTCTTTGTCTATTCTGAACTGAGGCAGAAGTAGTAGGTAGACATATAAACTGCATGCATGTCCTTTCTAATCATTTTAGAAGAATTTGAATATCATGAATGTAAGGAAAATCGTTTCTAGTCTCAATATTGAATTTTTCATGAAGAGTATCAGTGTTACTGGAGATGTGCTCATTTTGTCTACCATATTGAAAATATCCCTGACTTTGAGATGGGGTTGGTCGGAGCATGTTCCGTAGCATGCAATTACAAATGACAAACCTAGGCAGGCACGCATCAGACTCTGACAGTGAAGTAACACGATAAAAATTATGTCATGCCTAACTACGCTAACTGCACTGTTGAACATATATTTCGTGGGAAACACTGTGTGTGTGTGTGTATGTGTAGACATGAGTTTCTCCTGTGTTTGTTTACATGCAGGTCTCAAATTTTAGGAAATGCTTCCTTCAAGATGTATCTCAGGGTACTTTTCAGCATTTTAAATTGGACTACTCATTAAAAAGAAAAATTGCCGTTTATAGAAAGTCAGTTGACCTGCATTTGAGTCCGTAATTTGTGTTATATTCATTTGAAATTTTGAATACAGCTAGCTTTGAGAATGATATTAGTTGAGTTCGTTAACCAGCTTTGAACCTATTTGATGTTTTCGTAATAAAATAATTCATTGCAGAATAAAATGTCGAAACGAAGAATTCTCGACTCAGACAGTGTCGGTGACATAAAAGCGCTAGACACATTATACATTGTTGCTGTTGTTATACACTATTGCTGTACTGAAAGCACCAGACACATCATTGTTATACATGAATTGACACAAAGCTCTCTCTCTCTCTCTCTCTCTCTCATGCATACATACACACACAGACACACACACACACACACACAGTTCGATTTAGGAAGACCGTTTATATAAAGTTGGTTGACCCACATTTGAGTCCGTAATTTTCATCTATTCACTTGGAATTTTGTTTAGCTAGCTTTGAAATAGACATTGGATGAGTTTGTAATCCAGCATTGTACCTCTTCAACTTTTTTAACAATAATTCATTTTTGCAAGTTTTGGATCCAGTATATACTCCCATCAGTCAGCCCTGGGAGGGGCTGTGTGAAAGAAACAGTCAGCCCTGGATCAGTAACGTCAAACATCAAATTTTTGACTGCGTACATGGTGTCGTGAGACTAGCGATACCATGACGTGACGCTTTTTGTGATGTCATTTTGCTGCTCGTGCTAGTCTTCTTCAGAATTCCTGTCGCTACACGAGCCCACAGAGCGTACTAAAGGCGGGAAGCTCCATGTGTCCGTCTTAGTGGCCAGTGTGTGTTGATCAGAGGTTGGCTTAGAGAGGAGGGAAATGGATCAGAAGGCTAAGCTGAAAATATGAACAACTCTGAATATCCCTAAAAGAAAAACACATGTGAGCTCCAAACAATACGATAGACTTTGGGATAAAATCCTCATCTTGTTTCTGGTTTATGTGTGCATATTAGGTAGCAGCTTCAGATTCAGAAATGTGAATTATTTTAAATGTTTTTAGGGATTTTCACATGAAATGGAATGTCGAATGGTGCAGTGTGAATTCATTGTAAAAATGCAACAAACACATACACACAAAAGTAATAATCTGAACACTTTTTATGCTGATATTTATTGCCAGTTGTAAAAAAAATCCACTGTGACACCATGAAAAAAGGTCTGCAAGAAATCTCAGATTTTCAAAACTTGACAGGTATATGCACTGATATTGCCAACAGTACCAGTGGTTGCACATTGCCACTGATATTGCCAACTGTACTAGTGTTAACTTGTTCTCTCTCTCTCTCTCTCTTGTCTCATTCTGACCAGCGTGAGATGGTGTTAGTCACCAGCTCATTGTTAACTCTCTTGTGACAGAATTGAAAGATATTGCCATTCTATGTTCAGCATTTGATGGATGCACACAGATCACAAAGGGAAGTGACTATCAAAGCAAAATAATACAGTAATTCACTAATAAAGCAATGTTTGTTCTGTAAACCATTGCAACTTGGATGAAAGGTTCCTGACAAGCAGTGACATTTGGCTATACTTACTTACTTACGCCTGTCACCCCTACCCGGGTATAGGCCGTCGACGAGAGACCTCCAGCAACTCCTGTCCTGTGCTTCTCCTTCGATTTTACTCCAGGTGGTTCCCATTCTCTTGATGTCTGCTTGGAGGTCTCGACGCCAGGAGTTTCTCGGCCTACCTCTTTTCCTCTTTCCCTGGGGATTCCATGACAATGCCTGCCTAGTGATACTGGAAGCTGGCTTTCTCAGACTGTGACCGATCCATCCCCATCTTCTTCGCCCAATTTCATTCTCTGCTGTTATCTGCTCTGTTCTCTCCCAGAGTCTGACGTTGCTAATCTTCTCTGGCCAGTGGATTTTCAAAATTCTTTTAAGGCAACTGTTTACGAAGATCTGTACTCTGTTGACAGTGGTTTTTGTCAATCTCCAAGTCTCCATATAGGAGAACTGCTTTTACGTTGGAGTTGAAAATCCGGACTTTGGTGTTTTGTGACAGCTCTCTGGAACTCCACACTTTTTTCAACTGGAGAAAGGCTGCTCTGGCTTTACCGATTCGTGCTCTGACATCAGCATCAGTGCCGCCTTTTTTGTCTATGATGCTCCCGAGATAGACGGGGAAGTGGCGCAGTGGTTAAGGCATCTGCCTCCAATGCCAAAGGTGCGAGGTTCGAGACCGGGTTCCGGCGTTGGATTTTTCTCCTCTGGTAAGTGTCACCGTCTGGGCAGTGGGCAGATGTTCACATCTGCACGGGACATAGACGACCCCGGCCCCCACGAGTCCCCTGCTGCCTTGCAGGCTTGGCCGCTTGGCTGAGGAAAGGCTAAGGGAGGAAACCCCTGACATCAAAGCCCCCGTGTCTCCGGGGAAGGCTTTTGAGCCAGAGACTAAGACAAGGACAGTCTGATATAAAACCTACAACCCGAGGACCTCGATGCCACCGTCCCAGCTTGCTAGGCCATGGCAAACGAACCAAGGGTTTAAAGGGTGGGGCCAGTACTGCGCACACTGCACTCCACCAAAAAGCTCCACCGCGCAGGCTTTAGGAAACGCCCACGGACTATGACACTGAACTTTCCAAGTCCTGTAGCGATGGGCAAGGGGCAAAACGGCAGGTGAAAGATGTCACTGGAAGCCGCAGTCTCAAACCTGCATGCAGGCGGTTCAGGATATTGGTCGCCTGATGTTGACCTGGGGATGACAACGTCACTCGGCACACCCTGAACGACCAAGCAGCCTTCTCTAGGGACAGCACTGCTTGCTCCACACGGAGAGGGGCCTAGAAAAGGTGGCCTAACCAAAGCTCATCCCCTCGTAACCCAGTTGGCTAGCCGCGGTCAACGGGCATCTTCTCATGCGGTCAGAAAACAAGAAAAAACAATGGATCCACTCTCATGACGACCACGACCGGACTCAACGTAGCATGCTGGAACATCTGAACCATGCTCGACACAGCAAACAGCGGACGCCCTGAACGTCGCTCCGCCCTCATTGCCCATGAATTGCGGAGGTTAAACATCGACATCGCCGAGCTCAGCGAAGTACGCCTCCCGGAGGAAGGCAGCCTCCAAGAACTTGGCGCTGGCTACACCCTCTACTGGTCAGGCAGGCCTGCATCAGAAAGACGGCTCTCAGGCGTGGGCTTCATGGTGAAGACCCACATTGCGACTAAGTTGGAAAACCTACCAACGGGTCACTCCGACCGCATCATGTCCATGCGCCTCCCACTGAGACACCAGCAATACGTCGCCCTTCTCAGTGTGTACTCCCCAACCCTCCTGGCAGAGCCTGCAGAAAAAGACAAGTTCTACTCTGACCTGCGCAGCCTCCTGCAGAGCACCCCTGCAGACGACAAAGTCATCATCCTTGGCGACTTCAACGCCAGAGTGGGCCAAGACTGAAGCCTGGAAAGGAGTCCTCGGCAAGCATGGCGTTGGGAACTGCAATGACAATGGTCGCCTACTGTTGGAGCTCTGTGCAGAGCAGCAACTTGTCATCACCAACACTACTTTCCAGCAAAAGGACAGTCGAAAGACCACCTGGATGCATCCTCGCTCCAAGCACTGGCACCTTATCGACTATGTCCTAGTGCGTCAGAGGGACCGCAGTGATGTCCTCCTCACCAGAGTGATGCCCAGCGCAGAGTGCCACACTGACCACCGCCTTGTTCGCTGCAAACTCAGGCTCCGCCTCAAGCTGAAACCCAAGAAAGGGGGCCCCCCCAAGAAAAAGCTTGATGTTGCCAGCCTTCAGCGTGACGACAAGAAAGCTGCCCTTCAGGCCGATTTACAGCGCATGCTCAAAGACACAGTTGATCCAGCAGACTCCTCCCCTGAAACACTCTGGGAACAACTGAAAACTGCTATTGTAAAATCTTCTGTGGAAGTCTTGGGCTTTGCTAGAAAGAGGAACAAAGACTGGTTTGACGAAAACGACGTAGAGATCCAGGAACTTCTAGCAAAAAAAAGAGCCGCCCACCTAGCCCAGCCTTCCTGCCCTGTGAAGAAGTCTGCCTTCCGCCTCATCTGCAGCAGTCTCCAGCTCAAGCTTAGAGAGCTCCAGAACGAGTGGTGGTCCAGACTCGCACAGAGGACCCAGCTCTGCGCTGACAACGGTGACTACAGGGGCTTCTACAAAGCACTGAAAGCAGTGTATGGCCCTAGGCACCTGGTACAAAGTCCCCTGCGAAGCGCTGATGGACAGGCACTATTCACAGATAATACCTCCATCTTGAACCGCTGGTCGGAATACTTTCAGGACCTCTTCGGCGCTGAGCGCACTGTTCAAGAAACAGTCATCCTCCAAATCCCACACCTTCCACTAAAAGTTGAATTGGACGAACCGCCCACCGCCAAAGAGACCCTCACAGCCATCCACCAGCTCAAGAGTGACAAAGCAGCAGGCATTGATGGAATCCCGCCAGAGATCTGGAAACATGGAGGCCCAGCACTGCACAACAAGCTCCACGACCTCTTTCTCTGCTGCTGGGAAAAGGAACACTACCAAAAGATCTCCGTGATGCAGTCATCATCACCCTGTACAAGAACAAAGGAGAGAAGTCTGACTGCTCTAATTATCGTGGAATTACCCTGCTGTCCATTGCCGGGAAAATTCTCGCAAGGTTGCTCCTGAATCGGCTGGTACCTGCCATCGCTGAAGACCACCTCCCAGAGGGCCAGTGTGGCTTCAGAGCCAACAGGAGTACCACCGACATGGTCTTTGTGCTGAGACAGCTTCAGGAGAAGTGCCGTGAGCAGAACAAAGGGCTGTACTTAACGTTTGTCGACCTAACAAAAGCGTTTGACACTGTGAGCAGGCAAGGTATGTGGCAGATCCTGGAGCGACTAGGCTGTCCCCCAAAGTTCCTCAACATGATCGTCCAGCTCCACGAGGACCAGCAAGGCCAGGTCAGACTAAACAGTGACCTCTCAGAACCATTCCCCATTCGCAACGGCGTGAAGCAAGGCTGCGTGCTGGCACCGACCCTCTTCACCATCTTCTTCAGCATGATGTTGAAGCAGGCCACAGTGGACCTCGACGATGACGACGCAGTGTACATCAGGTACCGTCTCGATGGCAGCCTGTTCAACCTCAGACGACTGCAGGCCCACACGAAAACCCTAGACCAACTGATTCGTGAGCTGCTCTTTGCTGATGACGCTGCCCTCGTTGCACACACAGAGAGAGCCTTGCAGCGCATTACGTCCTGCTTCGCAGATGCCGCCCAGCTCTTTGGACTTGAGGTCAGTCTGAAAAAGACAGAGGTCCTTCATCAGCCGGCACCCAAGGAAGAGCATCGCCCTCCCCACATCACCATCGGCGAGTCCGAACTGAAGTCTGTACACCAGTTTACCTACCTTGGCTGCATCATCACGTCAGACGCCAAGCTGGACAAGGAGCTGGACAACAGGCTGGCAAAAGCGAACAGTGCTTTCGGGCAACTATTCAAGCGGGTGTGGCACAATCAACAGCTGAAAAAAGGCACCAAGATCAGCATGTACAGAGCTGTCGTCCTCACCACCCTGCTGTACGGTTCCGAGTCCTGGGCCCTCTACCGCAGCCAACTACGACTCCTCGAACGCTTTCACCAGCGCTGCCTGCGTACCATCCTCAGCATTCACTGGAGTGACTATGTCACCAACGTCGAGGTCTTTGAACAGGCGGAAACTGTGAGCATCGAGGCTTTGCTGCTGCGGACACAGCTTCGCTGGGCGGGGCACGTCTCCAGGATGGAGGATCATCGCCTACCCAAGATCACTCTGTTCGGCGAGCTCGCCACTGGACACCAAGACAGAGGGGCACCAAAGAAGAGATACAAAGACGGTCTCAAGAAGTCACTTAGTGCCTGCCAAATCGACCACCGCCAGTGGTCTTCGCTTGCTGCGGACCGTGACACCTGGCGCTCCACCATTCACAAGGCAGCCGTCTCCTTTGAGGACTCTCGCAGAGCTAACCTTAAGGACAAGCGGCTCAGGAGAAAAAACAGAGCTGTCGTAACTCAGAACCCTGACCAGACCTTCCCCTGCAGCCACTGCGGTCGAACCTGCCTGTCCCGGATTGGCCTCCGCAGCCACGAAAATGCCTGCAGACGACGTGGGCAAGCCCTATAGAATCTTCATTCGCGAAGTCAAGCCAAGCCAGCCAGCCAGCTCCCGAGATAGGTGAAGGACTCCACCTCCTCCAACGGGGTGCCAGCAAGCAAGACTGGTTCTTCCCAGGTTGCGTTCAGCCTCATTGTCTTTGTTTTCTGTTTGTGGATGGTGAGGCCCACTTGGGACGAGATGTCAGCAAGCCTCGTGGTCTTGTCCTGCATTTGTTGATGTGTGTGGGACAGTAATGCCAAGTCATCTGCAAAATCGAGGTCGTCAAGCTGTGTCCACAGTGTCCACTGTATTCCGCTTCTTCTCTGCTCTGTGGTCCTCTTCATGACCCAGTCTATGGCCAGTAGGAAGAGGAACGGAGACAGCAGACACCCTGCCTGACACCGGTTCTGACCTGGAGCTCCCTGGTGAACTGCCTTTCGTGGATCACGCGACATGTCATGCCATCGTAGCTGCTCTTGATCAGGCGGACGAGCTTTGTGGGTACACCGTAGTGTCGTAGGAGTTTCCACAGAGTCTCTCGGTCCACGCTGTCAAATGCTTTCTCGTAATCCACAAAGTTGACGTACAGCGGGGAGCTCCACTCCAGAGACTGTTCCACGATGATGTGGAGAGTGGCGATCTGGTCTGTACATGATCGGTTTTTCCTGAATCCTGCTTGCTGGTCTCTCAGCTGGGGGTCAACGGAGCTCTTCATTCTCTCCAGGATGATCCTGTTGAAGACCTTTCCTGGTACTGACAGCAAGGTGATTCCTCTATAGTTGGAACACTTGCTGAGGTCACCTTTCTTGGGAAGCTTGATTAGGTACCCCTCCTTCCAGTCAGCCGGCATCACCTCCTCTTCCCAGATCTTTCCAAACAGTGGGTACAGCATCTCTACTGTTGTCTCTAGGTCTGCTTTCAGAGACTCCGCTGGGATGCCATCTGGCCCTGCTCCTTTGCCGTTCTTCAAAAATGCCACTGCTCTTCTGATCTCTTCCCGGCTGGGTCTGTCACAGCTGATGGGTAGGTCGGTCTCTGCTGGCTGGATGTCTGGGGGGTCGGGTGGGCTGGGTCTGTTCAGTAACTCTTCAAAATACTCGGCCCTTCTGTCGAGTTGGTCTGCTGTGGCTGCAATAGGCTTGCCTTCCTTGTCTTTTACTGGTCTTTCTGTATGGCCATACTTGCCCGACAATCTTCTGGTGATGTCGTAGAGCAGTTTCATGTTGCCGCTGCCTGCTGCCTTTTCTGCCTCTGCTGCCAGGCTGTCTGTGTAGGCCCTCTTGTCTGCCCTGATACTCCTCTTCACCTTGCGGTTGGCTTCAGAGTATTCCTCCTGTGCCCTTACTTTGGCTGCTCTCGTGCGACTGTTGTTGACAACTGCTTTCTTCTGCTTCCTCACTTCTATCTTCTTCAAGGTCTGTGCCGACAGCCAGTCCTTGTGATGGTGTTTCCTGAACCCTACAGAGTCTTTGCAGGTTGAGTTCAGCGCCTCTCTAACTGCCTTCCACTGCTGCTCTGTGGTGACCGCCTCCTCTTCATTTACTAGCTCCTGTAGCGCTTGAAACCGGTTGGACAGCACCAGTTTGAACTCTTCTCTCACTCCAGTCTCTCTCAGGAGGCCTACATTATAGCGCTGTCTTCTTGTTGTCTCTGTGCGGCTTTTCTTTAGCTTGAGCTTTATTCTTAAGGTGAGCAGATGGTGGTCTGAGGCAATATCTGCTCCCCTCCTCACTCGAACATCTTGAAGGGATCTTCTAAATTTCTTGCTAATGCAGATATGGTCTATTTGGTTCTCTGTCAGGTGAGACCCACATTGCTTTGTGTATTCTTCTGTGTGGGAAGATGCTGCCTCCAATGACAAGTCTGTTTAGAGCACAAAAGTCTACAAACCTCTCCCCATTCTCACTCATCTCCCCTAGTCCCTGTCTCCCCATCACCTCTTCGTATCCGGTGTTGTCCTCCCCTATTTTGGCATTAAAATCGCCCATGACGATGGTGATGTCTCGCTCCGCACATTTGTCCACGGCACTCTGGAGTCGGTCGTAGAACTCTTGTTTCTCTTCTTCGTCACTGTCATTAGTGGGCGCATAACACTGGATGACGTTCAGCTTGATCTTTTTCTTGGTTCTAAAGGCTGCTGTGATAATTCTTGGCCCAAGAGGTTCCCAGCCCATCAGCGCTCTCTGTGCCACTGGTGACAGCATGAATGCTACTCCTTCTGTATGGGGGGCATTCTCCTCTTCATGACCTGAATACAGAATCATCTCCGCACTTAACAGTCTTTTCTGGCCAGACTGCGTCCATCTGGCTTCACTGATACCTAGCAGGGAAAGGTTGTACTTTTGCATTTCCGCTGCTATCTGGGCAGCCTTGCCGCTCTGGTACATGGTCTTGACGTTCCATGTGCCCATGGTTGTGTTCCTGGATAGAGAGAGGCGGCTCGGTCCTGTGGCTTCCGAAGACTTCCGGCTTTCACCACAGGACGTCATAAATCTTCTGGTAGAAGAACCTTCCTCCTCCAGGAAAGGAATTACTGTTTGTCTTTTCGTCGGCGTTTTTGTAGCTATTTCCTTTTTTTGTAGGGTGGGGAAGCTACCCCCAGCGCGAGGGACATTTGGCTGTACCCTGAATCAAATGTTCCCATTACAGATGTGTTGAAGTCTAGTAACTCACCAGCTTTTGTCAGAATCCTGCAATCTTGTTTTACCTCATAGCTACTTTCACCTGGCTTTTCTTCATGACATATGGTATTCTTTCCACATACATAGTATCTCCATGTATCTCTACATTTACAACGGGTGTTGGTCAGATCTGTGGTACTTCACACTGGCTGCTGCTAACATTCAAGTATGGGTAAAATATGAGAATATGAGTTGACGGGAAAACTGACAACTGGCATCTTTGTTTTTCCTCTAGGGCTGTTCCTGATCAACCTGATTGTGTGTACAGCTGTCACCCTCTTCATCACCTTGTATCCCATGAATGACAGCTTTGCATCAACTGTGGAGGTGAGACAGAAGCTAATAGTTGGTGATTTTATGCACTTTTCTTTATATTACTTGGCCAGACCTGTTAACTTGTACAATTTTGGTGTAAAATGTACAAAATGAGGGCTCATGCAGTTTACATGTTTATGCCAGACCTGAGAAAATGAGGATTTGTAAATGACAGAGTGTAGGATCTGTTGTGGTTGAGGTAAATTTATGTTTTTAAATGGTATTTTTGTGTTGTTATGAAGACAAAACCTTTGATTGACCTCTGTCCAATCAGTTGGTGCACAGTTTGTGAACTCATAGCAAAAGTAGGCGGACATGTCTTCAAACCAATAACAAAAGATAAAATACAAATCATGAAACAGATGTACAGAACTGCAACCTGCTAGGGAGACAACTTGCAAAGAAGCTGTATGGCTAATGTTCGAGCTAGAGGCATACAAGAAGACATCCGGCACTCAGTTCTTCCAGGCTGGTACAGGATTTCACTCACTACAAAGTGTGAAAGACTCAAAACACATTTGCGCAAAGCTTTTAGAAAAAGCATTTAATTAAAAAAAAAACACACATTTTGGCAGCTTCCCACCAGAAACCTGCAGCCATGTCATCTTCACATCATGACTGATTTTGGGGTCTGAGTTCAAGATGATGGAAAATTGTGCTATTATTTTAGCCATTCAACAGAAAGTGTGCTGACAGTGATTTTCGGCTATATAACTGATGTAGGAAGTCAATTGGTCAAAAAAAATTACAAACAGGAAAAAGCAAATTGCACATGCGGATAGTGGATGCAGAGGTTTTAGTTAGAATTTAAAGAAGTTTATACCAGTTTGACTTGCTTGCAGGTCAAGATCGCTGTGGGTCAATAAATCGTACAGATATACAGATACCTGATCTTAAGACCTTCCTGTGCGTACTGAATTAGGCAACCCCGCTCAAAGATCAACAGTGACGGATTGGGGGGGGGGGGGGGAATGCATTCGCTGTCAGGTCATCCGAGACCCCCAAGTGATTATGAAAGCCGGTTGTGGACATAAAAAAAAAAAACTATTTCATTAGTCTCCTTTTCTTTTACAGTGTATTAAGCATTGATCCTTTTGTCAGTACTATGTGTCGCTGCACTCACAAGGGCTCAATTAAACGAAGTACTTCTTGCTGTGTGATACAGTCCTCATTGCATTCTGAGACTGAGGCAGCCACCAGCTGTGCGAAAGTATCCAATCACTGCTGATCTGGGGCCCAGCCATGTCCCTCAGGCAGCCATAGAGTTTCATGTGTCCCATCTGTCACAGGGACTCATGGAAAGCGATACCTCTTTCTGCTTGATGCCATCCATATAGCATCTTCAGTCAAGGCAGTCATGTAGGTTTAAGTCTACGATTGTGGACATGCCACTGAGGCAATAATCCAATCAGAAAGCAAAAAATTAGTTGTGCTGTCTCCCCCGGTGTATGTAGTCTATGACGATCATGATGTCCTTTTGTAATGCGCTTCCACTCCATGCTAGCAGTATGCTCAGGGCGCTCAAAAAAAAAAAAAAAAAAAAAAAAAACACACACACACACACACAACACTTGGTGCACAGTAGTCCTAGAATTAAAAGTCAAGAAACAGGTGGGTCTTGAGGTGCCTCCTGAAGGTGCCAATGCAGTCAATGTCCCTCAAGGATTGTGGTAGTCCATTCCACAGCCTAGGTCCGCAGTGTGAAAATGCCCGGAAACCAAGCCCCTTCTTTGTGTGGCTTTCCACACTTGGAGTGCAGAGTTTGGACTGGACAGCAGAACAGACTTTCCTCGGAGGGTTATGATGTGGGACTATTTCCCCTAGGTACCAGCTCTCATGAGACCTGGTTATTTATAGACTTGTGGCACAGAGTGAGAATCTTGTGATCGATTCTTTGCTTGACTGGAAGCCAGTGCAACTGCTTAAGGACTGGTGTGATATGCTCCCTTCTTTTGAAGAAAAAATTACAGTCACTGACTGTGTTAATATCTTCACCGTTGTAAAATAAAGTTTCATTGGTTCTTGTGACAATTCTGGTGGCAGTGTTCTGAACCAGTTGAAGACGTCTGAGTTGTTGCTCTGGTAGACCCTAAAGACAACTGTTACAGTAGTCCAGTCTGAATAGGACAAGGGCAATGGCGATAGCATTTGCAGCTTTGGCTCTCAGGACAGGTTGTAGTTTCCCAAGGGAGCGAAGATGGAAGTAGCATCCCCTGACAACAGCACTGATATGGTCTTCCATGGTAAGACTGACGTCAGCACAGACACCAAGATCTCTGACAGTCGTGGAGAAAGGGATGAGAGACTCGCCAACACGGATGGCATCAAGAGATTCCACGCCCAGTTTGTTCTTGGGTCCACACAGAATTGCCTCGGTCTTATCATCATTTAACCCATATCATACTTACTTACTTATGCCTGTCACCCCTCTCAGGGAATAGGCCGTCGACGAGAGACCTCCAGCGACTCCTGTCCTGTACTTTTCCTTCGATTTTACTCCAGGTGGTTCCCAGTCTCTTGATGTCTGCTTGGAGGTCTCGATGCCAGGTGTTTCTCGGCCTGCCTCTTTTCCTCTTTCCCTGGGGGTTCCATGACAATGCCTGCCTAGTGATACTGGAAGCTGGCTTTCTCAGACTGTGACCAATCCATCCCCATCTTCTTCGCCCAATTTCATTCTCTACTGTTATCTGCTCTGTTCTCTCCCAGAGTCTGACGTTGCTGATCTTCTCTGGCCAGTGGATTTTCAAAATTTTTCTAAGGCAACTGTTTATGAAGATCTGTACTCTGTTGACAGTGGTTTTTGTCAATCTCCAAGTCTCTGCTCCATATAGGAGAACTGCTTTTACGTTGGAGTTGAAAATCCGGACTTTGGTGTGTTGTGACAGCTCTCTGGAACTCCACACTTTTTTCAACTTGAGCTTTATTCTTAAGGTAAGCAGATGGTGGTCTGAGACGACATCTGCTCCCTTCCTCACTCGAACATCTTGAAGGGATCTTCTAAATTTCTTGCTAATGCAGATATAGTCTATTTGGTTCTCTGTAGTATGGTCAGGTGAGACCCAAGTTGCTTTGTGTATTCTTCTGTGTGGGAAGATGCTGCCTCCAATGACAAGTCTGTTTAGAGCACAAAAGTCTACAAACCTCTCCCCATTCTCACTCATCTCCCCTAGTCCCTGTCTCCCCATCACCTCTTCATATCCGGTGTTGTCCTCCCCTATTTTGGCATTAAAATCGCCCATGACGATGGTGTTGTCTCGCTCCGCACATTTGTTCACAGCACTCTAGAGTCGGTCATAGAACTCTTGTTTCTCTTCCTCGTCACTGTCATTAGTGGGCGCATAACACTGGATGACGTTCAGCTTGATCTTTTTCTTGGTTCTAAAGGCTGCTGTGATAAGTCTTGGCCCCAGAGGTTCCCAGCCCATCAGCGCTCTCTGTGCCACTGGTGACAGCATGAATGCTACTCCTTCTGTATGGGGGGCATTCTCCTCTTCATGACCTGAATACAGAATCATCTCCCCACTTAACAGCCTTTTCTGGCCAGACTGCGTCCATCTGGCTTCACTGATACCTAGCAGGGAAAGGTTGTACTTTTGCATTTCCGCTGCTATCTGGGCGGCCTTGCTGCTCTGGTACATGGTCTTGACATTTCATGTGCCCATGGTTGTGTCCCTGGATAGAGAGAGGTGGCTCGGTACTGTGGCTTCCGAAGACTTTCGGCTTTCACCACAGGACGTCATAAATCTTCTGGTAGAAGAACCTTCCTCCTCCAGGAAAGGAATTACGGTTTGTCTTTTCGTCGGCGTTTTTGTAGCTATTTCCTTTTTTGCAGGGTGGGGAAGCTACCCCCACGCCCAACCCCCTTACTAGGAGGACCAGGGGTTTTCTGTCGGGGTCACCTTCCCTTAGACCATGTTGGTTCACGGCACCTTATTTCATTCGGTGCACCCCTCTCGCGAGGGACCCCCTATCCACCACCCAGGGGACGCGCCTCAACGCCATATGGTCCCAGCGCGAGGAACCCATATCATACTGAAGCTAAAAGCTTCAAATTTTCCCCCCGCCATAATATGCAAGCTACATTATAGTACTTACAGATAAGGATATAGACCAATGGCTTTAGTTCAAGGGTGGTGCCAGAATAGCTTGGCGCCTACAGGCGCCAAGGTATTCTAGCACTGCCTTTGAACTATTTTAGTCAAACTTATTTCACACACTGGTGTATTCCGAATAAGGGTTAATATGAGCTTGTTGGTTGACATCCAGGACTTGATTTTTTGACAGCAGAATCTCAGTATAGTAGAACTGGTCTAAAAATGCACAAAGACTTGTATAGAAAGAAAAGAAGTACCCAACGGAGAAAGAAACACGCTTAGAAAAGACGGGTACAACACAATTTATTAATATTTCTTAATATTTCTAATATTAATATTAGACCTCCTTCAGTTGCCACATTCCTTCTGCGAATGAAGATAAGTAGCGGCTAATCTCTCTGTTTGTTTGTCTATTTTGACAAAGGGTATTTACCCGAAATATTAATAAATTGTGTTGTATCCATCTTTTCTATGGATGGGTACCGTTGGGTACTTCTTTGCATTTTACACGCTTGGCAGTCACCTTTTTGGTCTGGATTGATTGTATAGAAAGGCACACAATCACTGCACAAAGGTGGTTCATCAGGCAATGAGCATACATGTTCAGTCTGAACTTGATGCTGCTGTTTCAGACCCTAGAAAAATGTTCAGGATTGTGAGCAGACTGCTTGGCAAGGAGGCCAAATCTCCTATTCTTCCTGACATGAACAGTGACTTGGCTGCTCCCTCTCTGTCCCAGTTCTTTAATGATAAGATTGGTGCCATCAGAGAGCAACTGTTAAAGGAGAACACCTGGTAAACCTGATAGCCAGGAACATTCATCCGCTTTTGTTGGTGATCCTTTCTCAGTGTTTGTGCCAGTCTCTGCTGATCAATGGTATTGAATGCTGCACTGAGGTCCAGCAGCACCAGGAGTGAGTGGTCACCACAATCGGCAGTTCAGAGAATGTCGTTTAAGCCACGCAGCACTGTAGTTTCCTAGACACATGATCAGCAAGTTTATCGGCCATCACACATTCTAAGAGCTTGGACAGATATGGAAGGTTTGATACTGGCCTATAGTTCCTAGGAGCATCGGGGTCCAAGTTTTACTTCTTCAACAGAGGATAAATCACAGCAGTCTGAAAGGCTCCTGGAACAACCCTGGTGAAGAGACTGTGATTGATGATGTGAAGAATAACTGGCAGAAAAATGTCCAAATTTTCCAAGACTATTTTGGTAGGGATTGGGTCAACACTAGAGAACGTGGACTTGGATTTTGCAATGACTTATTGCAGTTGATCAAGATGGTGCTATACGGTCAACAAAAGGAAGACCGTGTAGCACCTTAGGGTAAAACCTTCTATGCCTACAAATTGGATGGCCCCTCTGAAAGTTCAAGGGTCACAGGGGGTAGGCAGATGTTTGAAAAATGCCACTTTTTGATAGAATTGTAATGTTTGACTCATGTGCAAAGCAAAAGTGAGTATGTTCTGGGCCAGTGGTCGTTGCCGTCGGCCTTGGTAAACTTTAATAACGTTGACATTTTTTCAGAGACTGTTCAAGCCACAGTCTTCAAACTTGGGCCAAGGATACTTTGTGGCAAGACCTTTCTAAACATACCAAGGTCAAAGATCAAGGTCACAGGATTAGGAAATTGCTCAAAAATAGCCATATTTTATCAACATTTTTTTTTTCCTCAAAAACTATTCACAACTTCAAACCCAAACTTGCAGCAAAGATACCTGATGGTTAAACCTTTCTTTGTATACTAATTTGGATGTTCCCTGGGAAAGATCAAGGGTCACAAGAGATCAGGAAGTAGGTCCAAAATATCCATATTTTGACCAAATACTTTTTCTTCTCAAGTACTGTTCATAATTTCAGACCAAAACTTGGTACAGAGATGATTATCTGATGGTAAGACCTTCCTATGCATACTAATTTGGATGACCCTGAGAAAGGTCAAGGGTCACAAGATATCAGGAAATAGATCACAAATAGGTATTTCTTGACAAAAATTGTTTTGTTTCGAATACTTTTGCCAACTTAAAGCCCCTAAGTTTCTATGAGGGCTACAAAATCATTGAAAAAAGCATTTACCGAGTATGCACAATTTATACACATGAAACACACTTAGAAGTCAAATAATGGTGTTTCGGAGCTGTGAAAATGTACGGTTTGTCAGAATACTTGCAAACTGGTTCATTTTGCAAAGCAAGCAATGTGCCACTCAAACGCATACTGTCTCGGTTGTCGGTCCGCCTACCCGGCACCGGCCTCCACGTGGCGTGGGTGGGTAGTCCACTCGGTCCCTGACTGAGTGGGCTAGCAGACGGGTGCCATCTTTGTCCAGGATTAGGAGTCTTTTTCACTGGTCCGGTTTTTAAGGAGCTGTGCTTACCCAGGTCTTACCATGTTGGATTGGTCCTTAAAAATACGCGTGAGCTTTTGGTCCTTTGGATCCCAAGTGTTTGCCGTGCTTGGAGACCCGTGTCGGGGGAGAAGAGGATCCTGGTGGCTGAAACACTCCACTTTGGCCTTGACTTCTGCCTAAACGGGAGGCTAGTCGTACCGGCCTAGTCAATCGGCTCTTGTCACGTCGAGCCCTATCCCCCTGTTGACATGCGGGTTGTTATACGGAGCACCATGCTATAGCCTCTGATGCTGATTAGGTGCTTTACGCCAGTATTCCCCTGTATTCAACAGTGTGATAGAAGGCGGTGGCTCAAACGGTTCAATCAGGCTTACCCCCTTGAGTATATCTTTCGGGCAGTCTCCATTGTGCGTCGGCTGGAGACCTGCCGACAGTTGCACTTTCCCTTGTTGGGCTCGGTGGCGGGCGGGGACCCCCGGGGGATGAATATCTATCATACTATAATATGGAAAATATCAAAAAACCAAAACTAGCACCAAAGCGGCACATAGCCGCCGACATTGTCATTGAGAACGATAGTGACTCTGACTGTGAGGAAGCGACACCTCAGGTGTCGGCCGCCTGGCCTCGCTTTCTCATTATCCACAGCAAAGTTAAAGAGAAGCCTGTTTCAAAGCTGCACCCTTTCCTGGTAGGGGAGACCCTCAGGAGCCGTGTTGGCAGGCCTGAGGCCCAGCGCCTCAGGTCTGGTGACTTGTTGGTAGAGTGCCGTACCCGGGCACATTCCAATGGGCTACTGAGGCTCTCCTCCATCGGAGACACTCCAGTGGAGGTCACTCCCCACAAAACAATGAATTCCTCTAGAGGAGTGATTAAAGATCAAGCATTGGCCGAACTGTCTGAAGATGAACTTGTACGGAACCTTAAGTCACAGGGGGTGACCTACGTCAGGCGCTTCATTTCCAAACGAGGTGGTAGGGAGATCCGTCTCCCTACCATCATCCTGACGTTTGGCACCCCCACAGCTCCTACTACCATCTGGGGAGGTTACTACTCCCTAAAAGTGAAAAAGTACGTCCCTCTCCCCCTTCGGTGCTTTAAGTGCCAAAAGTATGGCCATGGGCAGAAGACATGCCACCAGGCAGAGGCTCTATGCGCCCGTTGCACTAAGCCCGGACACTCTGCTGAGTCCTGCACAGCCATCCCCCTGTGTGTGAATTGCCAGGGGGCGCATATGGCTTCGGACAAGAAGTGCCCTCGTTGGATCTCCGAGTGCAGGATTCAGCAGGTGCGTGTGGAGAAGGGGCTGTCCTTTGCAGACGCAAAAAAACTGGTTGACGGTCCTGGTGCAGCTGAGGCGGCGCCAAACTCAAATAACAACTTTGTGTATACTTTCAGTGCTGCGGTGGCAGGCAAGCGCCCCACCAAAGACTTCTCTTGTCAAACCCCAACTTCTTGGTTGGGGGCGGAGCCTCGGATCCTCTCACCCCTGGAGAGTAACCCTCCTCCGGTGGTGACGAGGAGCCAGGGAACGCAGAGGGCGGATGCTACCGGTCCGGTGGCACCGCCTTCTGCTGCCCCTAAGCCTCAGCCCCCACCCAAACCTGCTAGTTTGTCAACACCAAAGGTTTCTGGCTCTGGTCAGCCTTCTAAGGCCGCTAACTCTAGCGGCAGGAACGCTGCCCAGGACCAGAAGTCAAAGAAATCTATGGGACCGCCGTGCAAATATGCTGCATTGGAGGAGCAGATGGAGGGAGTGGAAGTTGCCGATGCTGCGGTAGCTCCAACCCCTTCATCTCCTAAGAACCAGAGGAGGCCCGGGAGCCGGCCCCCCTCTGTTTCTCCGACTCCTTCCAAGGCAAAGGAAAAAGGGGGGAAAAACTCCGCACCCCCAGATAAGACATAATCATGGACTCTCTGCTTCAGTGGAATTGTCGTGGTTTTCAAGCTAACTTTGAGGAATTACGTCTTTTAGTCAAGTGCTATAACCCCTCAGTAATATCTCTTCAGGAGACTTACCTGAAGACTTCTGACCCTGTGTCCTTTAATGGTTTTAACGCTATACATAAAGGCTCTGATTCGGAGAGGCGCTCGGGTGGAGTGGCTCTTCTCATTAGTAGCCAAATTTTATGTAGCCCCGTTAGCATCGACACCTGTCTTCAGGCTGTCGCAGCTCGGGTTACCTTGAAGAAGACCATAACTATATGCAGTATTTACCTGCCACCATCCCTGCGGGTCTGTAGTAATGATTTTTTTAATTTAGTTGATCAACTGCCCCCTCCCTTTATTCTCATGGGGGATTTTAACGGTCACGCTCACCTTTGGGGTAGTGACCACTATGATGACAGAGGTCAGATGTTAGAAGATGTTTTTTCTCAACTTAACCTATGTGTCTTTAACGATGGTTCACCTACATACTCTAACCCAGTTTCAGGATCTAGTTCTGTTCTAGACCTCACTGTGTGTGATCCTTCTCTCATGCTGGACTTTGACTGGAAGGTTCACGATGACCTGTGTGGTAGTGACCACTTCCCAGTAGTCCTGTCATCGGTCAGCTGTGGGGAGGATCCGCCGGTGGGGCGCTGGAATCTTAAGAAAGCTAACTGGCCTCTGTTCGCCTCCCTCTGTCAGTCTCGTATTACAGAGGAGGTGGTCATGTCATCTGAAGAACCTATTTCTTCTTTTACTACTATTTTGTTGGACGTAGCGGGTGAAACCATCCCTAAAACTTCCGCATCAGTCCCTCGAAAGCCGAGAGTACCATGGTTCAACGAAGAGTGCCGCAAGGCCCAAATAGCGCGCAAATCTGCTCAGCGACGTGCTTTCCGTAATCCGTCGCAAGTAAATATTTTAACCTTTAAAAGACAGAGGGCGAAAGCCCGTTACATTTTTAAACGTGAACGCCGTGCTTCCTGGAGACGCTTCGTCTCATCTTTAACTTCTCGGACTCCGTCCCAGAAAGTATGGAAGGCTGTTCGGAGAATTAGGGGCAGAGGTGGCTCGGCTTCTGTTGGCCATCTTAGAGATGGTGCCAGTTTGGTTACAGATAAAAAAGCTGTGGCCAATTTGCTTGCCTCCACCATTGCCCATAATTCTTCAACGGAGCATTATTCACCTTTCTTCCAGAGAGAGAAGGAGAAGCGAGAGTCTCGTATTTGTGATTTTAAGTCCGATAACTCAGAAGACTATAATGTCCCGTTTACATTATCAGAATTGCAGCAAGCTTTGCAGAAATGTAATGACTCTGCTGCTGGCCTAGATACCGTCCACTATCAATTCCTAACGCATCTGCCTGAGAGGTCACTCCTTGTACTTCTCAAGGCCTTTAACCATATCTGGGGAACTGGTCATTTTCCGCCGTCTTGGCGCCAGGCTGTGGTTGTACCGATCCCCAAGCCGGGTAAGGATCCTTCCGACCCGGGCAACTACCAGCCTATCGCTTTGACATCATGTTTATGTAAAACTATGGAGCGCCTGGTCAACGCCCGCCTGGTGTGGCATCTTGAGTCACAGGGTCTCCTCACAGACCTCCAGTGCGGTTTCCGGCGCTTCCGTAGTACAACTGACCATTTAGTCCGCTTTGAATCATTTATTCGAGATTCTTTTGTCAACAATTGTCTATGCAATTTTCTTCGATCTTGAGAAGGCGTATGACACTACCTGGAAGTATGGCATAATGTCTGACTTGTTGGACATGGGTTTTAAAGGGCACCTGCCCGTTTTTATTCACAATTTTTTGACTAACCGGTCGTTCCATGTCCGTGTGGGCTCCACCCTCTCCGACTCCTTTGAACAGGAGATGGGTGTCCCACAGGGCAGCATTCTATCTCCTGTTTTATTTAGTATTAAAATTAATAACATTGTAAAGGCCGTCAAGGATGATTCTGAATGCTCTTTGTTTGTTGACGACTTTGCTTTGTGCGCACGTGGTCGAGGACTTGCGTCCCTTGAGAGGCGCTTGCAGCTGTGCGTTGATCGCATCCAGCGGTGGGTGTCTCTCAATGGATTCAAGTTCTCGCCCTCCAAGACTGTTTGTGTGCATTTTACTAACCAGACGAAATTTTTTCCAGAACCTAGCCTGAGCATTGCTGGAGTGCCAATTAAGGTGGCCGAGGAGGCAAAGTTTCTGGGGGTCATTTTTGACAAAAGACTTACCTTCCGCAACCATATTAATTACCTTAGAACCTCTTGTCAGAAGGCTCTCGACATTCTTCGTGTCGTCGGTCGTACTGACTGGGGTGCGGACCGTACTGTCTTACTTTGTCTGTACCGGGCCCTTGTTCGGTCCAAACTGGATTACGGCTCTGTGGTGTATGGCTCAGCTTCCAAGTCTGTGCTACAGCGTCTGAACACAATTCACCATCAGGGTCTGCGGATATGTCTTGGGGCCTTCAGGACGTCTCCAGTTCCTAGTCTGTATGCCGAGGCAGGGGAGCCTTCTCTCAAGCTCCGCCGCATCCGCCTCATGCTCAGCTACGTTCTGAAACTGAAGGCCCATCCAGACAATCCTGCCTATGATTGTGTTTTTAAACCATCGTTTGCAGAGATTTACAATACCCATCCGGGAGCTGTCCGTCCACTTTCTTTCCGTGTCCGACCTCATCTGCAGGCAGCCGGATTGGACCTGGACAGAGTTTCGGAATCCCTGCAACACATCACTCCACCTTGGCTCTTACCAGTTCCTGACATTTTGCTGGACTTGACTGCCCACAAGAAAGACTCTACTCCACCAGCCATATACCAACAGAGCCTCAATGAACTGCTTTCAATTTTTCCTGGCTATTGTCGCATCTATACCGATGGGTCAAAGTCTGAGGATGGGAGAGTGGATGCGGCCGCAGTGTCCTCTCGCCATCCTAGACGCCCATTTAAGCACCGCCTCCCAGACCACTCATCTGTATTTAGTGCGGAACTGCAGGCGCTTCTGCTGGCACTCAGGCATGCTTATCGATCTAGAGAAAGGAACTTCCTGATTCTGTCTGACTCTCTTTCTGCCCTGCAGGCCCTTCAGGGCACGGGAAATGACCACCCACTGCTGGTGCAGATCAGAGAGCTCCACGCGGACTTGATGAAGGAATATTATGATATCATTTTTATTTGGGTGCCAGGGCATGTGGGCATCGAGGGCAACAGGATCGCAGATTCTGCTGCCAACGATGCCCGCAATGACCCTGTCCCTGACACACAGACTGTTTATAGTGATTTTAGACATGTGGCTAGTGCGTACATAGCCTGTGAGTGGCAGTCCGAGTGGGACAAAGAGGAAGCTAACAAGCTGCATGAAGCCCTTCCTAAGTTGTCCGACGGTCTACCTTATCGCTGCGGCAGCCGCCGTGAGGAGACTGTCCTGGCTCGGCTCCACATCGGCCACACGTATGTTACGCACTCTTATTTACTTAAACAGGAGGAGCGTCCATGGTGTTATGCCTGCGACGAGCAGTACTCTGTTCAACATTTTTTGTTGTCTTGTGCTGATCTAATCGACACAAGGTATAAACATTTCACAGCAGACTCCTTGAAGGTTTTGTTCCGGGATGTGCCCCCGGACAAGATCTTCAGTTTTCTGAGAGAGTGCCATATTTTTAATAAGATTTGAGCGTTATAGATTATGATGTTTTTATTATTTTGACCTTTTTGAGAGTCTTCCGACGTTTTCTTTAAAGACCTGTGCGACATTTTAGCCTGACATATTTTTAAGGTATATTTACATCATGTCTTAAGACCTTTCTTTTAGTCTGGCTGACCAGATTTTTACCCTTCCCGCCGTGAGATGGCCTTAGTTGCCTGCTCGGCGTTAAACCCAAATAACTAACTAACTAACCCCTGACATCCAGCCAGCAGAGACCGACCTACCCATCAGCTGTGACAGACCCAGCCGGAAAGAGATCAGAAGAGCAGTGGCATTTTTGAAGAACGGCAAAGCAGCAGGGCCAGATGGCATCCCAGCGGAGTCACTGAAACCAAACCTAGTGATGCTGTACCCACTGTTTGGAAAGATCTGGGAAGAGGAGGTGATGCCGGCTGACTGGAAGGAGGGGTACCTAATCAAGCTTCCCAAGAAAGGCGACCTCAGCAAGTGTTCCAACTACAGAGGAATCACCTTGCTGTCAGTACCAGGAAAGGTCTTCAACAGGATCATCCTGGAGAGAATGAAGAGCTCCGTTGACCCCCAGCTGAGAGACCAGCAAGCAGGTTTCAGTAAAAACCAATCATGTACAGACCAGATCGCCACTCTCCGCATCATCGTGGAACAGTCTCTGGAGTGGAGCTCCCCGCTGTACGTCAACTTTGTGGATTACGAGAAAGCATTTGACAGCGTGGACCGAGAGACTCTGTGGAAACTCCTATGACACTACGGTGTACCCACAAAGCTCGTCCGCCTGATCAAGAGCAGCTACAATGGCATGACATGTCGCGTGATCCACGAAGGGCAGTTCACCAGGGAGCTCCAGGTCAGAACCGGTGTCAGGCAGGGGTGTCTGCTGTCTCCGTTCCTCTTCCTACTGGCCATAGACTGAGTCATGAAGAGGACCACAGAGCACAGACGAAGTGGAATACAGTGGACACAGCTTGACGACCTCGATTTTGCAGATGACTTGGCATTACTGTCCCACACTCATCAACAAATGCAGGACAAGACCACGAAGCTTGCTGACATCTCGTCCCAAGTGGGCCTCACCATCCACAAACAGAAAACAAAGACAATGAGGCTGAATGCAACCAGGGAAGAACCAGTCTTGCTTGCTGGCACCCCGTTGGAGGAGGTAGAGTCCTTCACCTATCTCGGGAGCATCTTAGACAAAAAAGGCGGCACTGATGCAGATGTCAGAGCACGAATCGGTAAAGCCAGAACAGCCTTTCTCCAGTTGAAAAAAGTGTGGAGTTCCAGAGAGCTGTCACAACACACCAAAGTCCGGATTTTCAACTCCAACGTAAAAGCAGTTCTCCTATATGGAGCAGAGACTTGGAGATTGACAAAAACCACTGTTAACAGAGTACAGATCTTCATAAACAGTTGCCTTAGAAGAATTTTGAAAATCCACTGGCCAGAGAAGATCAGCAACGTCAGACTCTGGGAGAGAACAGAGCAGATAACAGCAGAGAATGAAATTGGGCGAAGAAGATGGGGATGGATTGGTCACAGTCTGAGAAAGCCAGCTTCCAGTATCACTAGGCAGTTATTGTCATGGAACCCCCAGGGAAAGAGAAAAAGAGGTAGGCCGAGAAACTCCTGGTGTCGAGACCTCCAAGCAGACATCAAGAGACTGGGAACCACCTGGAGTAAAATCGAAGGAGAAGCACAGGACAGGAGTCGCTGGAGGTCTCTCGTCGACGGCCTATACCCGGGTAGGGGTGACAGGCGTAAGTAAGTAAGTAAATGTAGAGACAGAGTGAAATTCAACAGAAGTTGATTATCAGTTTCTCTCGATACCTCTCTGTTTCTTTGCATTTTAAAATATCATCATCATCACCATAGTCATCTGTCTTGTGATTGATCAGGAAAAAACATGAATTTGTCTCTCATCTCACTGACTCACCCATTCAGTCCAAAAGAGATGGATACAAATCATGCTGGCAGTGAAGGGGTTAAGACATGGTGTGTGTTTGTGCATGTGTGTTGCAGCTGGCCCAATTCCGGTCCATGCACTACCGGGGCATGATAGTGGGAGTGGCAGCCATCAATTTCTTGGTCTCCGTCATTGTTGAGGTCAGTACTTCATCATTTCCTCACAATCAGATTGCCTGTGTGTTTGACGTTTGTTACTTTTCAGTCGTGACACACTGCAAGAGGAGATGGATTGACCGTGATTGTTCAAGGGAGGTACTAGACACTTGCACGTGCCAAGCTGCTCTGGCACTACCCTTGAACTTTTATGGTCATCTGACTCCTGAACTGCAGTGTAGTCTTTAAGTCTGATAGCCAGTTGGGAATTTTGGATACATCAAATTGTTCCGACACAGCCCTTTAACTATCATGGTAGATTTATCTCCTGAAGACAAATTTGGGCATTTCAATCTCAGTGTGTCAATGTAGGCTACCAAATCCTTAAAGCACTATGTACCACATATATGACATTGATCAACCATTGTATTAAGGTATAATGTTGAATGTTGGCCATACCTTGGAACTGTCACGGTCACTTAATCTAATGGTATAGTAAACTGTGCATAAAAAATTAGGGGATGTTGTGATTTAAACTTGAATGGTCGAGAATTTTCAAAATCAGTGAAATGATGAATTATGCCACAGATTTGCCAAGCTACTGGCCTACATTTTCACAACATTGGTTTTGTTGTATAGGTCACATGACAGATTGAAAGCCATGAAAAATGGCATTGGAGTCCTATGGTAAAAGTCACATGCGGTTTATTTTTGTTAAAATCATTTCATTTTTTTGTTTTGTTTCACCATTGTTTCACCATGTGTGGCCAATATTTTTAAAGTTTTAATTAATACTGTTCAAAAGATAATGAAATTTCCTTTCATTTCATATGTAATATATCTCTGCTTGACTCATTCTTTAGTGCTTTGTACGCATACAATGTTAAATGTCAGAACAACTCGGGACAGTGCAAACTGGTAAGAGTTAATGGGACATTTGTTTACCAGGGCTCATTGTTCAGACTGACGGCAAGTAAGTTTACGCTTCGTAAGTCTGGTTTTTAAATTTGGAACCCAATGGACAATGACTGTGGCAGTTGTCAGGTCCCTTATATCCTTAGCATACCCTTAGCAAGGTTTTCACCGCAACACGCATTTTTAACATTTTGTGACACTTTTCATTTAACTGATGTTTTCATTCTGTACTTCACTACATAAACTGTATGAGTGAGAAGTTAAAAGGTGTTGTTCCAGTATACTTAGAAACCTGTGAACAGTTTTAAAGGGTGTTGTGAAAATGTAGGCCATTGGTGTGGCTAAGATTATCTCATCACTTCACCGATTTTTGTCTACCATATTGAAAATACAGTAGACTTTGAGATGGGGCTGGTTGGAGTGCATTCCGTAGAATGCACGCGATGTGCTGGGCGGGTGGACCCCGAATTCTGACAAAGAAGTAACACAATAGAAATTACGTCATGTCTGGCTATGCTGACTGCGCTGCTGAAAGTATATTTGGCGGGAAGTGTCGTTGTGTGTATGTATGTAGACACGAGTATCTCTGGTGTTTGTGTACATACAGGCCTGAAACTTTAGGAAATGCTTTGATCGAGATGTATTTCGGAGAGCCTCCAAGCATATTTTAATTGGTTGACTCATTAAAGAGAAAAATTGCCATGTATATGAAGTCAGTTGCCCCGCATTTGAGTCATAAATTATTGTTCTATTCACTCAGAAGTTTGGATATAGCTGGCTTGGAGATAGACATTAGATGAGTTTGTTAGCCAGCTTTGTACCTTTTCAACTTCTCGCAAAAAGTAATTCATTGTAAAGAAAAATGAAAAAGTAAGAATTCTGGACTTCTAGAGAAGGATCAGACAGTGATGGTGATGTAAAGGCTCCAAACACGTCAGTGTTACACAATGTTCCTAAATTGTCGCAAAGCACCAGATGTCGGTTTTGTACAATGTTTCTGAATTGACATCAAATTCGTCACTGTGTATACCTATCGTGGGACTAGCGATGCCGTGACGTGAAGCGTATAGTGACGTCATTTTGCTGCTCATGCTATTATTCCTCTTCAGAATTCCTGTCACTACATCAGCCCACAGAGCGTACTAATGGCGGGAAGCGCCATGTGTCCGTCTTTATTTGTGTGTGTCGGTGTATGTTGATCAGAGGTTGGGTTAGAGATGAGGGAAATGGATCAGAATGATAAGCTTAAAAAAATGAACATGAACTCTGAATGTTCCTAAAAGAAAAATGCTTGTGAGCTCCAAACAATATGGTAGACTTTGGGATGAAATCCTCATCTTGTTTTATTTCTCAACCATTCAAGTTCCCTTAATTTATTTTGCACAGTATATGTCCGGAATCGGAAGGGGTTGTAAATCTGATGACGATGATTGTGTTTGTGTCAGATGTACATTGTGGACAGTACATCACTGCATGAGAAGGTTGGAGCGTGCTTGCGGCGCCACTTTAAGACATCCCAGTACGAGTATGCAGCCATAGAATCAGAGATCCGTGATGACCCTAACTGGCCCCCGGTCAGCAGCAAGTCTATTGACCTGGCCACCGTCTACCAGCGACTTGATGGCACGCAGCTGCCCCCTGATCCACAGTCACCAGTCAGTACTCTGGTTCCACCTTAGTGAGCTAAAGACCCAGCATCAGCCACAGTGGGCCCACGTATGATTATGTGCAAGCCACCTGCAGCCTAATGTGTCCTAAACTAAGTGCCTTTTGCATACTGGGACCCGCCTGTGCATGTAGCCCCTTTGTGCTGTTGACAGCCCCTATGTACTGTCGACAGCCCCTGTGTACTGTTGACAGCCCCTGTACTGTTGAAAACCCTCTGTACTTTTGACAGCCCCCTTTACTTTTGACAACCCCCTGTACTATTGACAACCACCATGTACTGTTGACAGCCCCAGGCCTTGTACTGTTGACAGTCCATTGTATTGTTGACAGCCCTCTTGTACTGTTGACAACCCACAGTACTGTTTGAGACCCATGTACTGTTGACAACCTCTTTCTCCATTGACGGGCCCCAGTACAGTTGTCAGCCCCTGTACTGTTAACTACGTGTACAGTTGACAACCTCCTATACTGTTGACAGCTCCCTGTATTGTTGAAAGTCCCACCCACCCACCCACTCCCCAACCCCTCCTGTACTGTTGACAGCCCTCATATACTATTGACTACCACTGTATTGTTAACAAGCACCTGTACTGTTGACAGCATTCTCTAATGTTGACAACCTCCTTTACTGTTGACCAGCCTCCTTATGCTATTGACAGTCCCCTTGCATTGTTGACAGCCCCTTGACAATCACCTGTTATTTTGACATCTGCCTGTACAATACCGCTGATATTGGGGGAGAGGGGGTGGGGGGGGGGGGGGAGGGGGGGGATGTAGCTGATCATTGCTGTTGACTCTCTTGGTAGATACTAGTCGCAGCTTCTTTTGCATGTAGTAAAATGTTTTACTCACTGGCTAAAATTGTCATTATGTAGTTGTGTAAAAAAATAAAGCTGCCTTAGTTTAGTTAGTAATACAACAAAGTTTACTGTATGCACAATCGTTGATTTTCACATGCTTTTGTATATCATGAAATCATGATTCAAAGTTCCAAAATATATTTAATTTCTCAAAAGAGGTCATTTTGACCCATGTCAGTTGTGTCCTAAAATCCTAATATTTTCTAATATATTACATCAATAATCATACTTTAAGACACATGATAAAAGTACATATAAAAGTATGCTAACACTCGCATACACACCAAAAACATTGATATTATTGCTATGACAGCAAGAAACAAGAAGCTGATTGTTTATCAACTTAAGCTGAATGTCTACTTGAAAGATGATTTTGACCTGAACCGTTTTGTTCTTGTATTTTTTCATTAGCATACTTCTTTCTTTGTTGGTTGATTATTTTTGTTGTGATTACAGACTAAGCTAGACCACATCTTGGAGACAGACGAGTTGAACTCCAGTCGTGGGAGTGGGGTGGAGTGCCAGATGTCTGTCAGCAGCACCACCCCCTTCGTCGATCATAACATCAGCGTGCTCATTGAACCCTCTGGCAGTCACAGCACACGCTTATGACATCACTCGTGCTGCTGTCTGCTCTTCTTGGCAGCAATTCTACGAGTCCCTGTCCCAGGCCTTGATTCAGTTGTGGAAAAGTTGATTTCAGCAATGGCATTATTTGTAAATTTGTAAATTTTATTGATTTTTGTGTTACGATATTTAGTGGTATTGTGTGCAGTACCGTAAGTCTATTACTGTAAGTATGCAACGCCTGTGGCAAAAGTTGATGCATAATGTCACAGGTGACACTTGTTTGAACAGGCATTTTCCAAGTGTCTATTTGTAGACATTTTGTCAAGAGCACGCAGACCCCTTATTGGGGGGGGGGGGGGGGGGGGGGGGGGGCGGTTACAAATGGCTGCATGGGATGACGAAGGGAAAGGGTATAATTTTCTCTTTTTTTCTGTGTGTTTGTGTCTTCACACAAAAAATAAAGCAAGCAAAAATTCTGCTTGAGTCCAGTCTCATAATTATCAGAAGAATCATTACCAGCTAAATACATTTGACCTAGTTCTCTGCGCCTTCGGTCCTTGTAACGTTTTACTTTCTGTCTTTTCAGAAAAAAATCAAGTAGCTTTGAATGACTGCATTCGTCGCCATGTTGCATGTTATGTGATTACATCATCTTGCATAAGACAATGACATGGTGTCGGGAATTTCTACGCAACCTTCCCATGATGCCAACCTGATTTTTGTTCTTTGAAGTCTGTGTACTTGTTTTTTACATCACTGTGGAACCTTTAAGCTAGGGCACTCGAACATTACACATTGACTAAAGTTACAACATGTTACTACATGCACTGCACATGTGTTGCATACTTATAGAATTAGACTTATGACAGTACTTATTGTGTCATATCTGGTTTGAGTCTTCCACAAGGTTTTTGGGAGGAGGATGTGTAATGCTGGCAGCCATAAGGTCCAAATTCCCAAGTTTGGGACATGTAGTCTAACGTGCAGGTTGCAGGAGATTGATCATTTATGCTAGTTCTAGGGTAGTGTCAGATCAATTTGGGGAGGTAATGTGGCACTATTCTTGTACTGTACATGGTCATGTCTTTAGTGTGTCAGGGCAAAAATAGATCTAAGTTTTGCCTGTAATCATGTGAAAGTTGTACAGAACTGTACAGCCCCCAACCTTGATCACAGTTGCAGGGGAAAAGGGACAGTGGAGAGTCCTCTTAACCTCGGTGCCACCGTCTTCCATACCTTACCAACCCAGACAATCCCACTTAATGGTCAGAACGATCGATACATATCAGTGAGCATCGATTCATATTTGTAAACTGTGTGGACTTCATATTCAAAGGTCTGAATTGTTCCGCCATTTCGAGGATTTCCTCGGTAATCTTGCCGATTTCCGCCGATTTTCCGCTCCTCAAACTACTATACTACTACTACTGTTTCCATGTATAATTTCTTGCGCCTTTTTAATTTCCACTTTTTTTTTCCAAGTCAATTCAGACCTTTGCATATTGGAACCTTTACATGTAAGTGTATTTTAGTATTCTTTATGTGTACATACATATTTTTCTTTCATTCTCTCAGACAAATGTTGTAAAGAGGCAGTAATCAGTTATAGCATTTACATTGTCCATTATACTATCTCAGAGATGATCGTTGTTTGTGATGCAATAGTGATGTTAGTACTGTTTGTGCATAAAATAAGTGTAACTCGCATCCTGTACGCTGTGAGGGAATGATTATTTCTTGTCTTTATCAGGTGTTGATTTACATAGACCATAATGTAGGGTCTGCTGTAATATCGGGACTTTGGTTTTGTTTAGGTTTTTTGGAGGGATTGTTGTTCGTCTGGTTGGGTTTTTCTTCAAACAGCTGATGGAAAAATAACTGCAGACTTTGACCCCTTCACTACCAGAACACAGGAAACACCACCCAAATGCAAGAGGTATAGATGCTCATGAGCCCCTGCATCTGCAGGGGCTGATGAGGATCTGTTGTTCTTGCTGGTCTTATTCATGCCTGAAACATGCAGTGTTAAACAGCAGTGAATTAGGGATGGTTTTATAAACTGAATTCCTAATCCTGGCAGTGAAGGGTTCATCTGAAATATCAGCCCTAGTTTGAGGAAGTGCTGGAAGGATCTATGTCAGAAAAAGGTGTATACATTCTTATGAGTCTATGCAGCTGATGTGGCTGATTAGAAGCTGTGCCTCTTGCAGCATGGATACATGATGGAACTTGATCAGGACTGGCACACCAAGGTCAAATGTCAAGACTGAGCCAGAGGTGGAAATTCTTTCCATCTGAAAATTGTCCTATGACATACAGTTCAGGAGATCATGTTAGTTTGTGGTTGCTGTCAGGGTTGTTTGATGCTTCAGGGTATCAGGCCCTTCTGGCAGTGGCACCTCCCATGAACTGTGATGGTCGATCCACCATCTGTCGTACTGAGTGAATATCTAAAACCATGCTATGGAGGGTACTGTTACATTGGCAGCTGACAACATCCTCGTCATGTTTTTTTGGTTTTTTTTTTTGACGAAGGTGGAATTTATTTTCTCAAAATCATTACCGATGACATTACTACTAGGAAGCTGTCCATGTTTACAAGATAACCACATTGTATAATTGACTGTGCATTATTTTGCAGTGTACAAGTAATGGATGATGATAGATCAAGACAAACATGTAACTGGTGTCATTATTATAAAAATGCATGGGTGAAAGTTCGCAAACAGAAATCCATACATTCAAAATCATGCCTACAGAAATCCCTTTCTTACACCATAGAAATATAAAGTTCACAGCCATATTTGGAACCTCATTGATGCCTAGGTGGTCCCTGGGCCCCTGTGTGGCCCTCTGTAGCTTCACAGTTGCCAACTTTCACCATTGCTGGGTTTTTAAATGACCTGTGTGTTAAAAATTGACAAGTGTAAGTGCTGGGATGGATGATAGCAGAAAATGGTGTAAAGGTTGTCACTCTTTGTACTATATCCCACACAAAATATGTGACTGCAGTGATTCCATTTTGGATGAGGACATTTGTACAGTGATGACACTTTTTCTAAGAGAGGTCTTGTGTGAAGGATTGTGAATTATGTAATCTAATGAGGAATGTCATTTTTTGGTTCATGTGCAAAAGTGAGTATGTGCTGGGCCATCCATCGTCTTTTGTCAGTGGTAATTAAACTTTAACATTGGCTTTTTCTCAGACACTATTCAAGCTACTGTCTTCAAATTTAATTGGTCTAAAAACGTTTAGGGCTTAACGTCTTTTGTCCACCACGAAGGTGATTTCAAAGATGGGGCACTGAAAAAAGGTCTGAACAAATTTTGATCCCAGCTACCCAGGACCCACGACCCTTTGGACGAGAGTCGAATGCTCTACCAACTGAGCTACCCAGCTCCCCATTAATTGGTCAAAAAATAACATACAAATTTCAGTGACCTCCCTCAAAGGTCAAGGTCACAAGAGGTCCAGAAATAATTTAAATATAGACATGGCCAGAATTGTTTTTTGTCAAATTATATTTTCAACTTCAAACCAAAACTTTGTACAGATACCTGATGGTAGGACCTTCAGATTCAGACAACTTTATTATCCATAAAAGGAAATTGTTGTGTGGTGGTCAAACGAAGTAACTCAATAAAATACATAATCAATACTAGCTCTCTCTACTATAATATAAACACATGTGAGCACACACACACACACACACACACACACAAATACGGCACAAGCATGCTCAGGCAGAGCAATACGACGAGGGACACAGACAGCCTGCATACAGTCAATGCAGCGAGTTCAAGAGAGATATGGATTGCAGTGACAAAAGTAGGCTGGAATCGTTTTGTGCGGCACCACTGCATACGCAGTCTTCTGCTTGAGGGGAGTAATTCAAAATAGTTGTGCCAGAGTATGACGGGGATCATTTCTTATTTTAATAGCTTTGTTTATGACCCTCATCTTCCTCAGCTCGGATAGCACATTCGGTTTCCTGCCCACAATTTTGCTGCACTCGTTGACAATCCTATTCAGCTTGGCCTTTACCCTGACCTCCAACGACCCAAACCATGAAATAAAAGAGAAAGTAAGAATCAATTCAATAAAAGACCTGTAACACCTCTCTAAGATTCATGAAATGACCTTGCTATGCATACTAATTTGGATGACCCCTCAGAAAGGTCAAGGGTCACAAGTCCAGAAATAAATCAGGAATAACCATATTTTCAGAAAAGAATTGTTTTGTTTTTTTTTGCAAATACTTTCAACTTCAAGCCTAAACTTGGGTATAAAGATACCTGATAGTGAGACCTTTCCATACAATGCATTCATTGTGTTTATTCCTATGTCACACAGGTTTTCAGTGGTGCAGGCCTTAGGAATGACAGGGGGATGGAAAACGCTTAACCAATTTCCTTATACTTGTACCACTTTCAGGTGCTTCTTGAATACCACTTTTGTTCCATTTAAAAAAAAAAAAAGAAGTATTTCATGAGAGCAAAATTCAGTGCTTAGACAATAGGGTTTGAGTGAGTTATCAGCGGATTTCTTGTTGGAGCCGGAATGCAAGGTTCACTGAGCATTCTGCCCGAAGGATTCAGAGAGGTGAAAAATTTAACGATAACCCATGAGAGCCCTATGCACCTCGTTCTGTTTTATTTGTGGCGAAAACAGCTTTCAAAGTTGACGCAGCTATTTGCATCAGATCAGACACCTGAGTGTGTGCTTCCACAGCAAGAAATATAGATCTCTCTTCTACACTGTCTAGTGTTTAAATAATAAAGAAATGTGCACATATTTCTGTAAAAATAAAACAAACCACCACACAGTTGTTTCTAACAAGCAACAAAAAACAGCAGAAAAAGATACCGACAACAAAATTAGGTCATGGTCACCAGGGGTAGAAATTTCATTGCAAGGTAAATCTCACATTGTTTCACCACCCTTGAAAATGCCCTTCAAGTGGTATAAACTATTCTGTGTAAAAAATATATATAATACATTTTCGCTCATGTGCTGTAGTAAAAGTGAGTCTAGCCAGTGGTCGTCTGTCTGGCGTCCATGGGTCAAATGATGTGAAAAATGTATATTTTTGTAGAATTTTAGTTTTTATCAGCATTCTTGCAGATTTTTCTTTCAAGACTTGCCAGAAAGGTAGCTGAAATTTGATTCATACTCACAAAGGTCAAGGGTCACTGGAAGTTGACAAGAGCGTGAAAAGTGTATACATTTTGAGAAAACATAAATTGTGCAGGTTGAAAAGCCAACACATGTATTTATGTTGGAACACTTTCACGTATGCACATTGCTGTGATATGATGGAAAGGTGAAGAGGTTGGAAAGGTCAAGTCACAAAAGTCAGATCAGTTATGTGGATCAGTTATGCACGTGAGTCTTAAGGGCTTTGCCATTCTTCTTTCTCAATTACTATTTACAACTGCTTCCCAAACATGAGACGCCTGATGGTAAGACCTTCCTATAGTTAGGTTCCTTAGGCCATATCTTAGCAAGATTGGGACACACCAGACAAAAGCACCAAAGTTTCTGAGATACTTAATTAGGTCATATTCTTTCATTTTAGAGGGGGCGCCCTCGCGTCTGAGCCTCTGGGAGAGGTCACATGACATTTTTATATTTTTAAGACGGCATTAAAAAGACAGTCACACTGACTCGTAATGGTCACTTCTTGTTCTGCAACATTGAAACCTAGACTCTTTAAACTTGGCAGGGTCATTGCCAAATGGTTGAACTTTTCAGAAATATCTGCCTGAATGACCTGATAAAGGTCAAGGTCACAAAACGTAAGTGAATATGTAAAAATGCTTGCTTTTTTGACGCTGCAAAAGGCTATTGCCTATTAGATGACGATTCAGTACCTACATGAATGACCTTTGATAAAGGTCAAGGTAATATTGATAAGTGTATATATGTAAAATACCTACTCGATATAGCTCTAACCTCTGACTGAAAAAGCAAAGGAAGTCCGGCAACATGACATGATCATCAAGCGCCCGAGATTTCAGCATCTGGATTTGGTCCTCAGCCTTGAGCTTCTGGGGGTGATCTTCATTTGGGCACCGTGGAGCAGATTTCCACATGTATGTGAACTCTTCCCTGAAAGCCCTTGCGCTGTGGCTCTTCTCTCTAGACCATAAGAACTAAGCATGATGGATCCAGTGTGCATGCGTTACATGGAAACTTTGCCAAGTCAATCTTTTGAAGGTTGTGAAGCATGGTCGTTATTTTTTTCCCTAAACAACCAGTCACTTTTTGTCCATGCCACTGGACCAGTGCCATGAGCAGTCTAATAACATATTCAAAAATGCTGGGGGTGCCATGACTGAGAAGCCATCCGCATTTGGCAGATGGATGTTATATATCGAGAAATGTTTTCCTGAAAGGATCACACACACTCTCACCACAAAGAACGCTGCTCAGACAGAATTTAAACAGTAAGCTTTGAGTCTGGAGGGGATCTAGACCATCCAGATTTGGGCACAAAGGATTTTAGGCGCTGGTTAAGGTTCAGCGACTCATTTGTTGAAACCGCATGTAGTATTGAAGCACTTGGAAAGAAACGGTACAATGACTACTACACGTCGGTCTATTCATGATCAAATCTATAGGAACTCGCTATGACTTTTCTAGCCCTCTGGATCACAGCCATAACCAAACAAGCTGGTAAAAAGGATTCTGACTGCGTTTGAAAAGCAATGCGACATTCTGAGTTGTCTTGCACAAATATCTGTATCTTTGACTTAAAATATCAAGATCCCGATAAGATGCCACTGCATTTCGGGGGAAGGCTATTGCGACAGGCACTCGAGACAAACTTGAACAACATGCGAGTATATACACTCCAAATTCATGCAACATAAAGGTTCTAGATGGTGCACAAGTCATATACTTCCTTCCAATAAATGGTGTTGCAACATCTGACTAACATGCGGATAAAGTATCTCTGCCTCATGTTCACAGCCAGCTGAGCAGCACAAGAAGTTTATGTGCTCCAGCGTGAATGCTTCGTCTACCCTCGGCATGTTGTCCCCAGGTTAAATCTGCATCCGGGTGGGAACTGAATGTGTGAATGGGGAAGGGTGCAGCAGCACAGGAAAATGGAAAATGCAATTTTCTTATGTTTCACGGATCCGATTGAGGCATGGGAAATAAAGTTTTCTGGATCTGAATCTGAAGAGTCGACTATTTAGGACGACTGCTGCAAAAGTAGTCCTCAACAATATCCATGTAACAAGAAGACGCTGACATACTAGATGGGAAAGAACAAACTCCCTGTGAGGTGGATAGACGTCCTACACAATGAGCTCGTATGTGTCACAGACATGGTGACAAGTTGCAACTGGTCAATTACCAGATGTAAAGGGGGTGGTCATCCCGTCTGGTCAGAATATTGTGATCAGAGGAACAGTTTTTCAAGATGCCTGATAATGACCACGAAGAAGCCGGCACCAGCAGGACGCACAGCAGAATGGCTCAGCCTTGTGTCTCATCCACACTGCAGACACTGACGTAGTTGTCACGCTGATTGGAATGTTCCACCAATTGCTTCTCATGTATTCTACAGTAGACAGGTGGGTGACTTTTGGAGCTGAACATATTTTAACATCAGTACCATACAGGCTCTAGGAGAGGAAAGACCCGTCTCCTTACTCGTTTTCCATAGTTTCATGGGTGGCGATGCTGTGAGTTTGTTTCACTGCAATGGACAACAATCCGCATGGGAAGCCTTACGTTACCAAGGTATTCATGTGAGTGGCCAAAATTCCTTTCTCTGTGTTGTGCGTTGACATTGGCAGGCTCCTGAGACACTTGACTGTCTGTGTCTGTGACAGAACAAGTTTAGCGCAGTTCTGTGAATAAGACCTGAAGACAACACCTCTGCAAACAAAAGAACAGCCTACCAACAACACAAGGCGCACTGCTGCAAGTGCAACAATGCACACGAGCTGTTTTTCAGGGGGGAGTCTGGACATCTCACCTTGCTCAGCATAGGGCATTTTGCTCAGCATATGGCAGTGGGCACTATCTCCAGAAGGATGGTGATGGAGAGCTGCAATGCCCTTTCCTAATGAAACGATTTCATAATGTATTATTACATGGCAATAAGGGCAATAAAGTTCTATCTATCTTATCTTATCCTAGCTGTCAGTTTGGACAACTCACCATAGCCTGTCAAGCATTACAGAACTTGAGAAATGTGTCTGCAAGAGTGGATATGGCTGCGGGAATGGGTGTGCCTGTAAGAAAGCAGAGTTGTAGTGCACAAAGCTGTGCAAGAGTAAATGTAATTGTTTTCAACTTCCTATGGCCGCTCCAAAGGAAACACAGCTAAATGAATTACTACTTTCATGTAAGGGTGATGGCGATACAGTAGGTAAGATGTAGGAACATGATATATAGATCCCTTAGAATTATGTGCACAAGTTTTGTTTTGTTTTATAATTTGTATCCCTTTTGTGATCTGGAGCTTTAAGTGCATGACACAGAACAAGAAGTGTATTGTACGCAAGCCACGTGAATCGCATGTACATTTAATTACTTTCTATCCCAGTACTTCCTCAGATACAAAATGTGACCCTCTCTCACGAAATCAGTCTTAACTTGCATTTTGGGTGTTTGAGATATACACATTTCTGAAATGTACAGAGCCTGCTGATTAATTTGATATATGAATGAATGCTGTAGTGCAAAATTTGTAGAAGTTATTAGGGTTTAAAGTTGTTAAATGCACCGGTGGCCATTTTGAGAAAACAGCCTGCAAAGTTTCTTGCACACCTTCCTTAGCAACGGGGGTTCAAAGTCAACCAATCAACCTGATATTTTACATGGTGGTTCAGTAAGTCCATCACTATGTGTAAAACCTCACATTAAGTTGCTAGCTAGTCAGGATCTTGTGATAAATAGCCCCCAAAAGTGCCATACCTAATGTAAACATGACAGATTTGGGGAAAAAATGCATTTTCATATTTTGCTATCAAACTCAAGGCATAAATAATTTCAATTCTGTTTGAGCATAAAAGTATATTGCTATAATATATTTAGGCAAAACATGTATGGAAATTCTCTGTAGCACTCTTATTTAGTGGCAAATGTTATCTAAAATTAGATTGCGGACGCGTTCAAGGAACGTGAAAACCACCATCACCAAGGCAAAATAAAAACCATCATTACAAAGACTGAATACAATTTACATCCAATTTATGAATTTGCCAATCACTTTATTTCATTGTTTGTCATTTATACCCACTTATGACTGATTCAAACTGAAAGGACACTAGAGAGAAATTATCCTTAAAACATGCAAAACAGAAGTCGCAGTCAGCTGCCTGTTGTCCCAGACTGAAATGAATGCTATTTACTACCACTACCCTGCAAAATGAAGTCACAAAAGCTAAAAACAAATCTACAAACTGAGTATTAGTAGTTCCACATTCATATATATAAATTTGTAAACATGCAACAACTTAAAACAACACAATATTTACTTACAGGTTGCAGAAGAAATGTAAAAAAGGAAAGTCCTCACATATTGCAGGCAGCATACCACTTCGCCAAATACATCCCCTTCAGTATCCAACTATCCACTCAAGCACAGCACACTACACCACACAAGCACAGTAACCAGACAGTTGTCTTTGCACATTGGAAATCAGCTGTGAGGAGTAGGGCACACAATGTCACACTTGTCTTCTCGGGCGTAGTCCTGAATGTGTTGAAATAGGTACTGTTGTATGTCTCTGAAAAGTCCAGGAACTGGTATGATGGCTGCCTCTATCATATGGGGGGGGGGGGGGGGGGGGAGTGAGCAACATGGCCAGGAACAGCCAGCACCTTGTCCTCTTCAGCGTCGGTGATGCGGGTAGTCTTGTAAAACACCTTTCCATGGCAACTGAACCTGAAGCGTCCAACAGACTTGATCCCATTCAAGCTACTCATTGTCCTCCTATGCACAGTTTTTTTTAATAAAGCGCACCACGCGGTCTGTGTCATGGAGCGTCAAGCTGAGGGTGTTGTTCTTTTGCCCCCAGCCTTTTGTCATGTTGGCATCAGTCCCTGTGCCTGGTAGTGCTTTGAAAGGCGTGTCAGGATTTTTGGCTGATACTGAAAACAGAAACAAAAACAATAATGAAGTCAGAAAACAGCAACAAAAACAATAATGAAGTCAGAAAACTGAAAGAAAAACAATAATGAAGTCAATGAAAATAAACTGTCATTGCTCACTAGACACAACACATGAATTTGCATGATTCTGTTTAGTGCTTAAAATAATGTATTATACATACCCAGCGTTCATGCTGCTCATTCCACTTGCTGCACTGTCTTCAGTCCATTCCGCATGCACTCACTCAGAATGCTGGGGATCATCCACTCCTTTGCATCTGAACAAAATAGTACAAAATCATTTTAAACTGTCTGTTTATGTGAGCCATTTCTGTATTGCCATTAGTAGTACAATTAGCCTATTCATCTTCTGTTGAGAGTTGGTCACACACACACACTCCACACACACACTCCACACACACACACACACACACACACACACTAATGATCATACATCTGCATTCAGAAATGATGCACATACCTCGATCCATGTGTTGAATTGAGAGTTGAAGACTGTTTGATGCAGCCGTTGCTTCTTCGCTTGTTTCTCGATCGGCCGGTTCAAACTCAAAATCGTTGTATGAGAAGCTATCGTCGTGATGAGAATCGGCGACGAAATAGTCTGTGATCAGGTCGCTCAATTCTTTCTGATCTGCAGGCTTTTTTTTTGTGCCTAATTTACAATAGTTTAATCGAGTCTTGCTTTCATTTTTGCGTGTTGTAAACAGACGAAAACTGAACAGCGGAACAGGATGCAGTTCTTTCCCTTAGTCTTGTCTCGGCCAATCAGAATGCATGTAACTTCATCGTTGCCATGCCGCTAAGTGTTCTACTCTCTGATTGGTCAGAATCGAACATTTGTGTACGCCTTTTTTTCCTTATTTGGGAGGAACACATCCGTGTAAATTAGAACACAACCCAAGCCCGCGAAAGCGCGGACAAAGGCCTTTCCAACGGTATATAACTTGATGGGGTTCTGTAGGGGATGCAACGTGTTCTGTTATGTTAAAAATGGGTCATTTTGCACAAAACCAAAGAATAATTGGGGCCGAGCTCAGACTTTTAAAATCATTTTAACCTATTTAATGGCATTTTTCATGATAAAGATTTTAACCATACGATACTTTGGTGTATGTAGAATACATTTCTGCAAAAAAGTGAAAATGACCCAGATTGACCCCCACCACATATTACTGCGTGTAGCGCTGATCGGCTCACTGCGAGTTAAGACTGGTTTCGTGAGAGAGGGTCACAAATGGGCTTATGCGACCTTGATTTGTGACCTGGGTCATGTGAGATTGTATTTGAAATTTGCTTATGCATATAGCCTCCTGTGACCATGACTTACATAAAACGGCTAATAACAAAACTATACAATTTCAGTTTTAATCCTTTGTTAACAATTTCATAAGTTTTTAGTAAGCTAACCATTTTAGTATATAAAAATGAGAATACAATCAAGCAAAAAGGCACATTTTTGCAACATCATTGCCCTTTTGTGACTTAAGGTCATTCAAGCAGGTATTTTAATAATAATAATATTGTACATAAATTAACCTCCAAATGAATGATGCTCTAAGTGCTTTACAAGATACAAAATCACAGAACAAAAAGTACAAGAAAGAAATGCTACAATAAATGCTACAAAAACTAAAGTGACACATATCAAAAGTTCACACTCACACACACTGTTCAGGGGCGGATCCAGAGGGTGTCTCAACGGAGGTGGCCACAACAGCCCCCCCACCCCCACCACCACCACCACCACCACCACCACCCGTTTTCCATACTGTCATACAAAAGATATCCAGACCAAAACAGTGACTATCGGGCGAGCATAACATCATAACAAAGAAAGAAACACGCTTAAAAAGAACAATTACAAATAAGTTGTGTTTTCTTGATGCTTTTCTTTATGTGATTTTCTTTAAAATTGTACTATCGTGTAGTAACCATTCTCTCTAAGCGTGTTTCTTTTATTTTTTTTTTCTTGGGGGTTTTCTCGGACATACCTAGAGTTCTCAGAGGTGACGATTGTTAAAACTTACAGCACTGTTTTGGCACTTTATAAAAGGAAGGGCTGATCATATCTACATGCACTTGTCCCTCCTCCCAGCCTCCACCCCACCTCCCTAACAAACACACCCGGGTCTGCCCTGGGGGACTTGGGTGGGGTTAACTACTTTTTAGTTCCCAGGGTCAGCCTGGTCAGCCCCACAGGGTGGGTTTTCCCCTCTATTCTGGGGCATGTGTTTCTGTCTACCCTTGGTCCATTCACCTGTATTTTCCTTTTTTAAACTCTCCCTACTGTCTGTGCTTTCTTTAGCTCTTGATAATGGATGTGTGTTGCTAAATGGTCTTGGGTTTATTTAGCATATTAGACCATGTTACGTGGTGAGGTTGTAGTCGTAGTATGATAAACACACCAGATGCACACACGTAAGGTTCTTTTAAATAAACTTCATTCAGCTGCAACCCGTCACACGTGGCTTAAGGATGTAGACAATACTGGAGTAACAGTTCCAACAATATTTTAATTCAGCGATGCGATCTCTACACAATGCATTCCCAAATGCACCAACAATGATACAATGTCTCTTCCGCAAATGTCCACACTGGCGACACAAAGTTTCTTATACAACGTACACCACTGTTACGCTGCGTCTCTCACAATGTACACTCTATACGGGCTACGTACCTACGATAAACTGTGTGTCTCTACAACTGACAATGCAAGACAATGTACCCACGTGCTCTCCTAGCACCAACTTTATATAATAAGACATCTTTCTAGAATAATCCAAAGAATTTACTCAACGCAACCAATCAGAACGGAACACGTAACTGAAATCATAAATATTAATAAAAGAAGAACTTTCTGGAATAAACTAAAATAGTCTACAAAAATTTGGCTGCTCATTTCAGCCCTAAATCCAAATATATAATGATATCACACAAAAATATGGCAAACTGTTTACGACTTTTCACAACACACAAAGAACGGCTGCTAATTTCACGCGCACAGTAAACAACTATGACTGAAATTAAGTGTAACAAACTGTTGCTTATACTTCGACGTCACATGTAAGATCACTCAACAGCGTGATTTTGCTCGAACGTTCTGGTTCATTCTCAGCTAATCTACGCAAAACAACAATCGACCGCTCTTCTCCGTGCGACTATTCTAGAAGCTTCCGGACTAAAATTAGCGTATCATAACAAAGCTAAATCCGCTATCATGCACGAACGATAAAGAATCTCACTGAAAAGGTATGTGATGTAACCATGATAGCTCAAATAAATATCAGATCGTTTCCTATGATTAACACATGTATGCTCTCACAGGACAACACAACCGCGGTCGTAACGGACCAGCTAGGGACATACATTGAATATTCTGTTTAGTTTTTTTTTTTTTCACAAGCAGTGCAGGCACGTCCTGAGAAAGTCTTGTTGCTGTCGGGACATTAAGCAATGTACAACCTATCAACCAACCTAACAAATCAAGATTAATCAGGCACTTTTGATTATTATATGGTGTTAATTTTCTTATTGAAAAGAATGTTCTATCTCTAGTTTCTGCAGGAGCAATCACCTTGTGTTTGATAACAACACTACACTACCAATTACTCCTCCGTCTGAGCCACTTGTGATACTGCTCTAGACACCCACAAACCTCCTCCACATGAGGAACACAGAAATAGTCGTGATCACCTATGATGTATACCTCTTACACTGGCTGACGATTACGTAACGGTTTAGTGATCATATGCATTGCTTTCAGTCACTTTTTTAGCGCCCCCTCTCTTTCCTATCTCTTTTTTTTTTTGTGCTTTGGCCACAGTAGATCTATGATCACTGGTCGATCATGCACATTTCTCTCCCCTGACAGTGCTATAATCTACTTTACTTTGTAACCTTCCTAAAATATTAGCACTGGCAGTCTCCCCTTTTCTTTTCAGTAAAACACTTACGCAATTTGGGTCAGGGCTGACTGGGTGGGGTGGGTGGGGGTCCTGGGCTCCCCTCCTCCTCCCCCCCCCCTTGGATCCGCCACTGCCGTTACAAAAACAGTTACTGCCAAAGATTGCTAACACACTGAAAATGCATCTAACTATAAACATAAGAAAACGAATAGGTCTTGAGCAGTGATTTAAAAGCAGAGTTGGAGCATGCCTGACATGGGCTGGAAGGTTGTTACAGGTGACTGGACCGAAATAAGAAAAGGCTTGCTGGCCCTGGCTAGACTTTGTTCGCCTAGGAATCCTGAAAATATGCGTGTCTGATGCTGAGCGAAGGGATCTTGAAGGCGTGTAAACATGAACCAGGTCGGACAAAATATGGGGGAGCGGAACCGGTAATGGCATTGTAACAAATCGCAGAAACCTTGTACACAATTCTTTGAGATGCAGGCAGCCAGTACAGGTCAACATGGAAGGGTGTTATGGCTCACATTTCGGTACTCTGTAAATTAGTCGCGCAGAGCAGTTCATAACTCTTTGAAGTTTATCAAGAAGATTCTGAGAAACACCAGCCAAAAGGGAATTGCAAAAATCAATGCGGGATGGAACAAGGGAGGTAACAAGCGTTTTAGTTGCTTTAGGAGTGAGAAGGTGTCGAATTGAACTGATCTTCCTCAATTCAAAGAGGGAACATTGGAAAACCTTGTTGACATGCTCTCTCATGGTCAGCCTATTTTCAAAGATAACACCAAGATTACGGACCGACTCGGAAAAGGGGATGATGCTGTTCTGACCAACCCTGATCGAGTCTGGGAGCTCAGTGGAGGTTGAAAAATAAAATCTTGAGGCCTCAGTTTTGTCACTATTCATTTGCAATTTGTTCTGTGTGGTCCAATTCTGAACATCTGTGACACAGGACTCTAAAGACTGGAACAACTGACTAACGTGTTTGCGTTGGGCACTGGCATACAACTCTGTGTCATCAGCATAACAATGGGGAGAAACAGAAAGATCATCCTATGGGCACTAAACCCACCAAGTTTAAAGACTCGAGGTTTGATAGCTGCAGAGCAAGAGGTAACCAAATCAAGTCGGTGGGGCTGTCCTTTTAATGTTGTCATCTAAAAATAGACGACGCGATCAAGAGAGCCTAACAACGTGGGTGGCTCATCCAGAATGAAAGATGTACCCCAGAAAGTTTGGTGCTTTTGTCCAGCATGTCCTGATCCACTTGCTAAGGCACCTAGCTACTATGCTTGCCAATCTGGCTGGCCCCTCGGAAAGGTCAAGGATCCCAAGAAATTGGTGAAAGATGTCTATTTTGGTAGAAGTTTAGTTTTTAATCAGCATTTTTGACAAACTTCAAAACCAAATTTAGCAGAAAGATAGCTGATGATAAGACCTTTTTATACATACTAATTTGGTTCACTACCCACATAGGTCAAGGGTCATGGGAGGTTGACAAAAGTGAAAAATGCATAAATTTTGATAAATCATGGATTTTGCAAGTTCAAAAGCAAACTCTTTTATTTCAGTGACCTGTTGGAAAGATCAAGGTCACAAAGGTCAGATTAATTATGTGGATCGTTCATGTATGTGAGCTTTAAGGACTTTGCCATTCGTGTTTTCTTTGTTCTTTTAGGTGACACTATAGACAGAACCCAGCTGGATTCGATGTCAAAAGCACATGCGCTTGCTGTCATATCAGCATGCAGTGTTGACTATTATGTAAGAATTATGACCTGAGTGAAACAGTAATTTGACAAAACAGTAATTAATCTTCCATTGCATTATTCTGACAATAACATGTAGACTCATATTATATCATAAGTCTTAAAAAATCAGACCCTTTGGCTTTATGGCATGCAGATGGCATTTTCCAGGCAACACCCTACCAGTATATAGTATTTTAATGTCATTTCTTGTGTGATCTAGGTCAAAACATTTCCTTATTTATCAACATGATTTGTTTTCTAAAAATGTAATGCAGGAATGAAAACAAATTCGTAATCGACAGCTCAGTAATACATGATTTGACCTCCCTCAGGCTTACGAGGCTGATCATTGTCATTATATAATATTATATACATTGTGGTGTGCCATTTTATATGCACTGTGTTCTTTACTTTACTTTGTCACACTATTTATACTGTTTGTATATCGGCAACATGGCTACAAAGCCCAGGTACAACCAGCATGGTGTTGGGTGTTTTATCCTACTGTCAGTTGTGTTTTGTAATTTGTGTAAACATGTCAGTTAAGCGTTTTCGCATGAACAATCGTGCCTTAGTGGGGATTTATACTGACTGATGTATTTTTGTACAACAGTTTTCTCGATGATCACCTCATACTGTTTAGCTGATATACACATGCTTTCCCCTTTCTTTTAGATGAATATTTCCTGCTTATATTGATTGTACATGTTCCTCAGAACAATCGTGATAGTGATGGTATGGTGACTTTATGTTATTAACTCCTTCATGTTCAGCAGACCTAGCTGCTATTTTATTGGGATGTGATGCTGAGCAGGCTGCCAAAGTGATTTCTTTGAAACCATGGCAGACTGAGCACCAACTTAATAACCCCATCTATCCCAAGATAAGTGGCTATTAAGGCATTCAGCAAGAGGAAAAAAACATTGTGAGCCCCAAAAGATTGGTGGTGGGGGGGAGGGGGCCTCGTGAGGTTGTCGCTTGCAGTTGGACGTTGTGTGCATGTTACTGGCAAGGAAGGGGTTAATAGAGTGGCATTACTGCCTCACACCACTTGTAACGGTTTAATTCTCCTGCATGCATGCATTACCTTAAAGTATCTAGCACATTCAGTAACATCGCTTCCGCATGTTTTCTTTCACCTTTGATATTAAAATAAATGGGACACTTGCTACTGTTGGGGTTGTGTTACATTGTCTGTATCAAACATAGTGGGCACTCTTTGACTGGGCAAACATGTTATTAAACAGAAACCTTCAGAATCCTATCTGTTCTCCATTAGCAAAGTAGCTTGCTGTTGTCTATCAGCCCTAACCATAAAGTTCTAACTTCCAGCCAGCTAAGCTCACTGAAACAAATGAAAGCCACGTCTTGGATGCCTCATTTTTTAAAAAATGTTGCCGATAGAAAGTGAAAACCTGAAATAAATAAATATATTCAAGAGGATAGAAAGGAAGTGAGTTTTACATTTCCCAAAGAGTATGGGTACAGGTACACACAAAATCTGCAGTGGTACTCACAGACTGACAGGTCAGGATGCAATTGTGGTCTCTCCAAATGAAGCGCCATCTTTTTTCAAGTGCAAGGGAAAGATATTCCCTTCAAGATTGTTTTTTTATTTTTTTTTTTATATAATGCAACATAATATTTTTAGTGACATTTTCGATGACTTTTTATTATTATTGCATCACCACAAAACATCATGTATACCTGCAAAGGAAGTGCGGAGTTCCATCCCATTATTTTCGCATCCCTGGTGGCTTAGACTGGTTAAATTGGCATGCTATTACATTCTTTATCCAAAAAAAGGCTAGCACAGGCGTATATCAACACGCTGATTTTACTATAATTTCATAAAACAGTGATGTAAATTATCAAATTATAATAGAATGTGTCATCCCAGCACAGCTTCAAGATACATATGGTAAATAATGTGGGCCTGCCCTCAAAATTACCAGTGCCTACTACAGAAATTTAGAACAGGCTATCTGAAAATGCAGAGCTTGGCTGTTCAATTATGGATGTGGAAATCATTTCCAGAATGATGACAATACTAGAGAAAATGATCTTTGATCCCTTGCTTGGTTTTTGATGTTGTTTTCAGTGCCAATGACCGTAAATGATTTTGAAGAACAAATGTTATGGCATGAGGCTACATTTTGTGTTACAGTGTATAATCAAAACTCGCGAGCGCAGGTCAATCTCAGTTTGACTGTTTGCAAAAATGGCTGGCCTTTCCAAATCTGTGGCTGTTTGTAACCCTTCTAACATGCACTTGGTTTTAAGGACACAGACAAAAGAGACTATTTTGCCAAAACGCAAAAATATGAATAATGGTAATAAGTGTTAGGAGAACTTGGGTGGGGTGGGCATTGTGTCTAGTGAAGGCATGGGACCCTAGGGAATGTAAATAAGTCGTTCCCAAGGCATTCTCATGGATTTGAAATCACAGTGCTATCACCTTAAAATGAATAATCATTGTAATGATTTTGTGAATAATGGGTTTGGCTTTTGTATTGTACAAGTGGTCCAAAATCAAGTATTGTTTGCTTTTGCTTATGATGTTCTATTGTCAAGATTTTGTTCTTTGTTTATGAGCACTGTATTCAAAAGCTTAACGATGATTCCTGAGCACCAGGCAAATTTTCATCTCAACAAGAGAAATAGTTTTGTCAGATTGCAGCATTGGTAATCTTCACACGTGGCTTCTTTTGTAACATTTCACTCAGGTCTTATACAATAAACGATGCCATTTTACTAAGACAGTCGAGTTGCCCACACAAGCTACTCAGTCAAGGACGTCATTTTTGTCAGACTCGGAGCGCCTGGCTTAACTTCTTGATAATAAGTTTGTCCATGATGCTGGCATGACCCGAGGTCAGTGTCCAAGTATATTGCATCTTTGTATCATTTTAAGGTTCAGTAAAGGAGAAACACAAAGGTATCATTTGAAATATATCATCTAGCTACTTAACAGCAAAAATACTGTACACATATATCAAGTTCATGCTTAGTAATTTGCAGCAGGAATGTGAAACAAACAACTAGTAACAGGAGAAATAAATGTCTTAGATGTGTATAGTCATGATCATGGGGGAAAGTTGGAAGAGACCTAATCCTACCCCAGGGCTGGGACAAACAGCAGGTTTTTGCAAACACTGTTTATGAAAAATCATGCGGGTATTAATGAGAAGATTTTTTTTTTTTCATAAAATAAAATTTAAAGTTATGTTAGCTGTTTTACAAATGACTCCGAAAAAGTGGTGCAGAAAATTGTCTGATTTTCACACCTAGGGCATACAGGTCACAATTGACCTTATCGTACCCGACAGCCGAGACAAATTGTAGGCTTGTGTAAATACCATATACAAAAAACCATGCGATTATTAATGAGAAGATTGCTTTTTTTTCTCGTAAAAAAGATTCATTTGTTTGAAGATTAACCCATATAATTCGTGAAATTAATCCCAAAAACATGAAAATGTTTGGTTTTTTTTCAAATATATTTAATTATCACTCAAAACGTTCTATAGGTACAATGCTGGTTAACGAACTCATTCACTTATGTCCCTTTTACCTAGCTATACGCAAAACATCTAGTAAAAATAAGAAAAATTACGGACTCCAGTGTGGATCAACTGGTTTTTGTGAAACGGCAATTTTCTCGCCAATGAGCAGCTTAATCCAAAAATCCCCCCACCCGGGTCTGCCCTATGGGACTTGGGTGGGGTTGGGTATTTTTTAGTTCCCAGGGTCACCCTGGTCAGCCCCACAGGGTGGGTTTTTCTCTCTATTCTGGGGCATGTGTTTCTGTCTACCCTTTGTCCATTCACCTGTATTTGCCTTTTTAAAACTCTCCCTACTGTCTGCACTGCCTGTAGCTCTTGATATTGGATGTGTGTTGCTAAATGGTCTTAGCTTTATTTAGGCCCCATGTGTTAGGTTTATTTAACGTATTTGACCGGCTGGCGACATACATTCAATGTTCTGTTTATTTTTTTTTTCACAAGCAGTGCAGGCACGTCCTGAGAAAGCCTTGTTGCTGTCGGGACGTTAAGCAATGTACAATCAATTAATCCAAAAATCTAAACGAGATGAGGAGTCTACCTTATTGTTTGGAGCTCACATGCGTTTTCCTTTTAGGAACATTCAGAGTTGTTCATATTTTTAAGCTTATCCTTCAGATCCATTTCCCTCCTTTTTAAGCCAACCTCTGATCAACACACACGCCGCTGCACACAAGTAAAGACGGACACACGGCGCTGTGGGGAATAGCACAAGCAGCAAAATAACACACACGCCGCTGCACACAAGTAAAGACGGACACACGGCGCTGTGGGGAATAGCACAAGCAGCAAAATAACGTCGCAATAAGGTTCACGTCAGGGCATCGCTAGTCTCACCACGCCGTGTACACAGTGACGATTTGATGTTTTACATCACGCATCTAAAAGGCACGCAGCCTCTTCCAGAGCTGACTGCTTTCTTCCACACAGCCTCTTCCAGGGCTGACTGTTTGATGGGACTAAATTGCCTATCCAAAACTTGCAAAAATGACTTTATTATTATTCAAAAAGTTGAAGAGCTACAACGCTGGATTCAGAACTCATCTACTCATCAACCCTAGCTATATCCAAAATATGAATAGAACGAAAATTATGGACTCAAATGTGGGTCAACCGACTTTCAATAAGCTGTCTTCCTAAATCAAACTGTCAGAGAGAGAGCTTTCTGTCAATTCTTGTATGACAGTGATGTGTCTGGTGCTTTGCGTCATGCAACAATGTATAAAACTGATGTGTCTAGTGCTTTTACGTCACATCACTATCTTAAGTGGAGAATTCTTCGTTTCGACATTTTTTTCTGCGATTAATTATATTTTTACTTGGATACCGATAGGTACAAAGTTGGTTAACGAACTCATCCAATATCTTTCTTCGAGCTAGCTATATTCAAAATTTCAAATTACGGACTCAAATGCAGGTCAGCCGACTTTCCATAAACGGCAGTTTTTCTCTTCGGAGTAATCCAATTGAAAAAAAATGCCGAAAAGTACTCCGAAAAAAATCTTGAAGGAAGCATTTCCTATGCCTAAACTTTCAGACCTGTACGTACAGGAGAGAAACTGGTGTCTACACACACTCACACACACACGGTGTTTCCCGCCAAATGTACGTTCAACAGCACGGTTAACGTACATTTAACCGCGCTAAATATTAATTTGTATTGCATTACTTCACTGTGAGAGTCTGACATGTGCCCACCTTTGTTCGTCATTTGCATGCTACGGAACGTGCCCCGACCGGCCCCATCACAAAGTTTACCTATTTTCAATATGGTAGACAATAAGGTCTTGAGATTATTCTTTTAGGGACAGTATCCTAAAATTTCAAGCTTGTCCGTCCTCAAACGCGGGCTCTAGTCGCTCACACACACACAGATACGGCGCTTTGGCGCCAAAAGGACATCCTCTAGCGGTTTGCATAGCTAGACGTGACATCATTTTGGGCTCAAGTGCGAAGCAAAAGTGAGTATGTTTTAGGCCAGTGGTCGTCCGTCCGCCGTCGTTGGCATTTTCTCGGAGACTATGAAAGCCACAAACTTGGCCCATGATACTTTGTGGCAACACCTTTCTAAACATATCAATTTGAGTGACCTCTCACACAGGTCAGGGGATCAGGAAATATGTCAAAAATAGCTATATTTTGACATCATTTTTGTTAAAATCTCAAATACTGTTCACAACTTCAAACCCAAACTTGGTACAAAGGTACATGATGGTAAGATCTTTCTATGCATACTAATTTGGTTGATCCCTCGGAAAGGTCAAGGGACACAAGAGCCATATTTTGACAAGATGTTTCACAAATACTGTTCACAAGTTCAAACCCAAACTTGCTTCAGAGATACCTGATGGTAAGACCTATCTATGCATACTAATTTGGATGATCCCTCGGAAAGGTGAAGGGTCAGAAGGGCTCAGGAAATAGGTCCGAAATAACCATATTTTTATAATGGATGTTTTTTCTCAAATACTATTCACAACTTTAAACCAAAACTTGCTACAGAGATACCTGATGGGAAGACCTTTCTATGCACATTAATTTGGTTGATCCATCGGAATGGTCGAGGGTCATGACAGCTCAGGAAATGGTTTAAAATAGCCATATTTTAACAAAAGATTTTTTTTTTATCAAATACTATTCACAACTTCAAACCCATATTTGGTACAGAGATACCTGATGGTAAGACCTATCTATGAATACTAATTTGGATGACCCCTCAGAAAGGTCAAGGGTCACAAGAGGCTGGCAAATGTGTATAAAATGCCAATTTGTGATGAAATTATAGGTATTGTCAACATTTTTGCAAATTTTTCAACCAAATTTGGCACAAAGATAGCTGATGATAAGACCTTTCTATGCATACTAATTTAGTCCACTCATCACAATGGTCAAGGGTCATGTGGGGGTGACAGATGTGTGAAAACTGCTTACATTTTAAAAAAGCATGGATTTTGCTGGTCCAGAAGCCAGCCCTTGTCACAGAGGTCACACATGTAAATCGGTCATACACGTGAGCCTTTCTTCAGTGTTATCTTGTTACTTCTTTGCCAGAATTTCTGCCCCGCACACCAAAAACGTGTGCATGTTCCAGAATGTGCTCTGACCAGCCCCATTTCAAAGTCTACCGTATTTTCAGTATGGTAGACAAAAAAAGAAAGCTGAAAAGTTGTTTTCGTTCAAAACAGCACAGTAAGGGGAAGTTTAATATTATGGAACCGCTAAATGAACCGAGTGAAAGATACGAGCACACATTCAGTCTGTGACCTCACACACAGCCTACCTAGTACACAGGAGGCCAAAAAAAGTTACATTTATATTACATTGTTTATCTTCCATCATCTTTATGACATTGCTCTTTAAAAAATTATTTGACTATAATCTGTATGCCATACCTTCGTGTAGGTCAGTTTTTGCGTCATTTATTGTCCCTGTGCCTGTTCTACTGGCACCCATTTGTTATTTATTCCTTATAACCAAGTCATAATGTAAAAGTGGTACACAGAACAACAGATTTGTTTGTGTCCAGCATCACCAATTTTTGTGTCCAGCATATGAATTTGTGACCTTCCTGAAAGATCAAGGGTCACAAGAGGTTGGCTAATGTTTGTAAATGCCTTTTTGTGATAAAATTGTATTTTTCAGAATTTTTCAATTAAACTTGACACAAAGGTAGTAATGATAAGACCTTATGCATACCAATTTGGTGTACAGCTCATAAAGGTATAAAGTCAAGGGAGGCAATAAGTGTGCAAAAAATACATGTTACAAAATGTAGGATTTCGCAGATACTATGAAAGTTAAGAAACTTTCTTCGCCAACTTAAGAAATTTGTTGCAAAACACGTCAGTACTTGCTCATTTGAGTGACCTTTTGCAAAGGTCAAGGCCACAGATTGTTGGAGAAATAATACAGATTCATTGTACATATGGGCCATGAGGGCTTTGTTATTCTTTTCTTTTTCCTGTCCAGTTGTGGGGTTAACATATTGCCATATGGAAATGGCATCATCAGGGGTGCACAAAACAAAATTCAATGTTGAGTTTCTTCTGCAAAACCTTTGAATATTGCAAGTTCACAGGTCTCTATCAACGTACAGTAAGCATTGTTATACTATCAAAGGATATTTTGGACATGTAATTTGCAAAGACATTGAAATGTTGATGATTTGTGACAGTGTAATACCTTTTTTAAGCCTAAAGTGCCTCATAGTGTCTCATGGGGCGGTCTGTGGCGCAGTGGTTAAGGCACCTGCCACCAATGCTAAAGGTGCGAGTTTCGATTCCGGGTTCTGGCGTCAGACTTTTCTCCTCTAGTAAGTGTCACCGTTCATTCGGGCGAACCATCGGGGGTTCTTTCTCCGGGTACTCCGGCTCTTCCTCCCCCTCCACTTTGGTATCAGTTTCAGCCAACTTAATAAAATTTCAAATACAAATGATTTCTAAATACAACTTCAGTAGCTCGCTTGAGCTTGCCCTTAGCACCACGTGAATGTTGTGTGTTTACATACAGTGTGTGAGTGAATGTGCGTGATTCACGTGAGCGTGCTTGTTGGGTTCAGTTCGCGGCTACATTCTGCGCATTGAGTTATAAATATGAGAAATGCGCCATATAAATACCATGTAATAATAGTAATAATAATAATCGCTTAGTTGTTGCTCTGTAGACACTATACTTGGAGTGTGAAAAATAGTGCGACCAGGCTGATTGCAATAATGGTCATGTGCTGAACCGTTTCATTAATATTGAAATCACAAAATTATGTGTGAACTCATGTTTTATTTTGGACTTTCAAGCTGCAACAGTGTCAGATCCAAAATCCAGAGAAACACGCACATGGTAGTTACACGTATCTGTAGATGTGCACTTCTAGTTCATTGATGTTGCGTAAAGTAGTTTGCACAAGCACTGGGATGAATTTCTCACACTAGTATTTAGGACATATATTTAGTATATTTTATATTGACATGAGTGAAGTTGTCAAATGGAATAGCAAAAAACAGAAAATACATTGCGGAAAAACAACATTTCTTGAAAATACCAAAACTTTTTTTGGACTCTCCATCTTCAACAAAATGTTTCCTCAACCATGGTATTTTGAAGGTCGCGGTGGTGTGAATTCAATAGCAAGCCCATGACATCATAGGCAGGCAGGCCTCAATTTCCCACAACTAAAGTAACGAGATAAATGTAGCATCGTGTCTAGTTACGCTACATTTCCGTAGAACGTACTTTTGGCGCAAAGCGCTGTATGCGCCAGTGCCGTATATCTGTAAACACAAAAATCTCCAATGTTTGTTTATGTACCAGCTGGACAATTGGGGACATGCTTCCTTCAAGGTGTGTCTAAGGGACTCTCCAAGCATACTGAACAAATGAGTTAAATGACCAATCATTGAAAGTCGGTGTACCCACATTTGAGTCCGCACTTTTTGTTATATTCACTTGAAATTTTGCACATACATGTAGCTAGTTTGGAGAAAGACATTGGATGAGTTCATAAGCCAGCTTTGTACCATTTCAACTTTTTCAGTATAAATTCTTTGCCAAAAACAAGAAGTGCACAAAACTTGACAGACAGTGACATTGACGTAAAAGCGTAACTTTTGTCACCAAAAAGACACTGATGCAACGTACGGACGTGACGTAATTTGTAAAATCAACCTAACTTCAGACAAATTAACAGGACTGAAATTGTACTTTGAAATTTTAGTTTTGTCACCATTGGTCTCAAATCTAGAACTGAGAAGCAAAAAGTCGTATCTAGACAATTACGCAAATCTAAAATGACATAATCCAGATTTTTTTTTTTTAAAAAGGATAACTGCCAAGCGTGTGAAATGAAGAGAACACCCAATGAAGAAAAAATGGGATGCCCAGCCCAATGTTGTTCCTATTTTTAAGCTTATTCTTCTGATCCATCTCTTTTGATCCACACACCGGTACACACAAACATAGGCACATGGCGTTTCACACCACTTGTTATGTTCAGTGGGATGGCATAGCTAAAGCCATTCTTAAAAAGAACATGAGCAACGAAACTGTTTCATTATAAACTTCAGATCATGTTATCGCTAGTCCCATAATGCCATGTGCATAGTGACGAAATTGTTGTTTTAGGTCGCTCATTATAGAAAGAATCAAGCTTGGTAATTTTCTAGCCGACTTTCACACCTAGAACTTTTATGTAACTACCGCTTATGAAGAATCATTTGGGGATTAATGGTTTGTAAAAAGATTAAATGATTTGTAACTGTTTTAAAAATAATCTGAAAAGATCGTGACAATTGCGATTCCGAAAAGGCCCTTCTTCAGTCTAGCTACATGCAAAATATCAAGTAAGTAAAGCAAAAATTATAGGCGATTTGCAACCGTTTTAATAAAATGGCCATTTTCTTAACTCCAGTTTCAGTACCCTTGAAGGCATGCTTGATGACCTAGGGATAAAATTTGATTTATTTTACTGTAATGTCTGCACAATAAAAAATAAAATTTAAAAAAGTATTTTTTTAAAGCGTTGAAGAGGTACAATGCTAGCTAACATATTCAGTGTCTTTCTTTTTAATCTAGCTAAATATCCAGTTAGTTATTTATTTGGGTTTAACGCCGAACACGCAACTAAGGCCATCTGATGGCGGAGCTAAATATCCTGTAAGTATAAGAAAAATCGCTTTCACTGAACTGTGGGTCAACCAGTTTTCATGAAATGGCCATTTTCTCATCGATGCATACTCTAAAAATCTATTTCAAATATATAAAAAAAATAATAAAAAAAAATACCACTCCAGAATTCTAGTAGGGAAAACATGATACATTTTCAAGCGTGTCCATCCACAAACACCAGTGACAGTACACACACAAACACTCATTCTTGGCGCCGAAAGTACGTTTTCAAGCAAGGGTTGCATAACTGGACATGAGATGATTTTTGGCTCACGTACAATAGCAAAAGTGAGTCTGTGTGATGGGCCATCCTGCATCGGTCAGGCGTCCAGCGTGGGTGATAAGTTTTAAAATGGGCTCTTTTTTGTCTACCTTATTGAAAATACGGTAGACTGTAGGATGGGGCTAGTCGGAGCGCGTTCCGTAGAATGCAAAGGACATAACACGCGGGTGGGACTCAAGAGAAAGTATATAGGAGAATACAACGACACCCATTTAAGAAACAATTGATTTATTTAATCCTTTCCGTAAATAAACAAACGCACTTGACCAAATTCATTTAACAGATTTATCTGCCCAGTCAGGTCCCCCAACCCCTTGGAAACAAAAGGCTAGTTAAAATATCTTCCCGAGAAATACACACCACCCACCCACCCCCCCACACACACACACACCCACACCCCACCACTCAATGCTGTCAGAGTTGGCCTTCCTGAGAAATAGTGTCTACTTCCTGTTCATACCACCATTGTAAACAATAGTCTTCTATGTCCAAATAGTGTCTCTCTCTCTCTCTCTCTCTCTCTCTCTCTCTCTCTCTCTCTCTCTC